>NW_022258337.1:185736-228213 GCF_009602425.1 Actinia tenebrosa
TCAGTGGGGTGTTGGTAGGGTGTCTGTAGGATAACAGTAGGTAATCAGTGGGGTGTTGGTAGGGTGTCTGTAGGATAACAGTAGGTAATCAGTGGAGTGTTGGTAGGGTGTCCGTAGGATAACAGTAGGTAATCAGTGGGGTGTTGGTAGGGTGTCCCTAAGATAACAGTAGGAAATTGGAATGAAGAAACCGCAAAACACAACATGGTTACAAACCTTCTCATCTATCTGTGATTTCTTGGCACTTCTGTCCAGCCTCAACTTTTCAAGCTCATTTGTTTCAAAGTCAATCACCTAAGAGAATTTTAGCCAGCACAGCATTAGTATCAGTACTTTCGTCCTTCCCTCCCCAGCCCCCTCCCCTGGGACTTTTGACTTGTAACCAATCTTCCTTGACTAATCGACACGGGGAGACAGACGAACAGTATGTAAGAGGAGGTGATGGGAGTAGAGGTATAGCTATCGAAGACAAACCTTCAGCTGTTGTTTTTCTKCTTCTTTTAGTTCTTTTATCTCTCTTTCATCGTTCTTTATGCTCTTCTCAATCTTCTTCACTTGAGCTGTGAAATAAAACATTTAAAATAAAATAAAGGAGTTATCGCCAAGTCTCCGTAAGTCAGAGACTAATGCTGTGTATATAACACGCCACACTCACTACCACTAGGTTTAATAATCATAGCACATGAATCTCATCTCTACTGGGCATGCTTACCATGGTTTTTTTTGTGTGTTTTATGGGGTCTCACAATGTAATAAAAGAAAAATATATGAAACACTTACCCTTGCTATCTCTGCTTTGTTCATAATCAAGCTAAACAAAATAATACGCAAATGTTGAGCATATCTATTTTTTTGGGGAAGGGAATCATGAAGATCTGAATTTTTTCCTTTTACATGCATTATTTTGAACCATTAATTTTCGATATTTTAGTCAAGTCATCACTCAAATTCAAGCAGAAAGAATGTTCACACACTTTCAACATTCAGACATTATTCTTTTTATTATATTATTTTTGAGCCTAAACCCTTAGTGGAACAGTTAGGTCCTTCTTTTGTAATTCTATGCAATATAATTAAACACAAGACAACTAGCCAAGGTATTCTTCATTGGGTAAAGGAAGTTTATTTGACCAACACAAGCAACAAACCGAGGAACAGGACAGATGATCCCGATCAGCTGACCTAAATAAACTTTGGCCCACTCCTGTACATGGGAGGGTGGACGGGAAAGCTAACTATAAACACTATATAAAACCCACTGAGAACGAGAGATGACTATATGACTGTATGCACATGGATCGTAATCTGATATTTTAAGTATCTCAAAATAAACCAAATACTGCACCTGGTTTTGCAGCCTTGACTCTTGTTTGGAAAACTCCAACCGTTTCTTGGACCTTTCTTGCTGTGCTTTCAGTTGCTTCTCTTCATATTGCCTATTCAATATAAAAGATATAAAGAGCAAACTAAAGATACCAAAGAAGATTTGAAAGCATGAAAATATGCATATTCAATTTTCATATTTCATTCAAAAGTCATGGAACAACTGGAAAATCTAAGTCAACATTATACAAATTACTAGGCTGTAAATGGTAGTTTAAGCTAGAAAAATTTGCTCATTCACCGTTGTAGCATCCCTGACCCTTAATAAAACCCCTATACACCTATTCCTGCTATTTATAGAACATGTACCTGATAGTTGTCACACCAATTGTATCACAGAAGTCTTGGAAAACCTAAGACAGATATGGTTTAGTATAAATCACTTTAGTTAGTCAAGCAAAATTAGCCACACCTCTAGTGCCTTCCCAGAGGAATCAAGGCAAGGTTCATCAAATTTTTTATCAATAAAACGTTTTGCTCATAAAGAATATACTGAAAGAGCCATGATCTTTGTCATAGTCCACATAGATTCCTCTGCCCCCTCCCTCCCCCATCCCCTGCAAATAAATTACTCCTGCCTAATGATCAATAATCGTCATTAATATTTACCCTGTCTTCAACTTGGTTCATCTCCATCTCTGTCCTCTTAATTTCTTGCTCTCTTTCACCCATTGATGCAAGTAAGCGTGCTCTATCAGGCTAAAATTTAAAGTATCAATAGTAATGTGAAAATGGTGTAGGTGAGACATGTAGTTCCTTCAGATAGGAAGCTTACACATAAAAACGTATCGAGAATGGCAAAACTAGGACAATGATGCTAGCACAGTTTCAAAACGTTTTTTCATGCATGCCTCATTGTCCTTGGCATTAGCAGGAACTTTTTCACAACCTAGAATGAATTGCAAATCCAAGGTTGATGATGCACAAATGAAAAAAATTTTAAAAACTTGCTTGCCAGCCTTGCCATCCTCAATACATTCTTGATGAAGCTTAAAGTCACTCATATGAGCTTCCATAAATAAACCATACAAAATCCTAACGCGAAATTCCTGAGAGGAACAATGCTTACAGTAAGATAAAAACAACACTCACCTCTAGTGCTTTCAACTTCCCATCAATTATTCTCAGTTCACGAGAAATCTCAGCCAAAGTTTGGTTTTCCTATACATTGAAGAAAAATCTCTTAGATTAGTAATATCTTTTCACATTTCAGATCATACGTCATATAGTATGTATTCATATGTCAAGGACAGGTCCAGGGGGGTGGATTGGGTGGCTAGCCAACCTCTATGGAGGGGAGTAACAATTCTTTGCTATATGCATGTGACATGCGCAACCAATAAACAAAGAAATGCCACTTTAGGGAATGACACTGATCTAAAATGGGACAAATTATGCCTAAAATAATAAGGTCTATTAATACTGGGAATAGTTTATTGAAAGAGCTAGACCAAAAAGGTTCTGTAGGACCTACTGGGAATATTTTATTGAATGACTCAAAGAGCTAGACCAAAAAGGTTCTGTAGAGCCTACTGGGAATATTCTATCGAATGACTCAAAGAGCTAGACCAAAAAGGTTCTGTAGTACCTACTGGGAATATTTTATTGAATGACTCAAAGAGCTAGACCAAAAAGGTTCTGTAGTACCTACTGGGAATATTTTATTGAATGACTCAAAGAGCTAGACCAAAAAGGTTTGGTAGTACCTATTGGGGATATTTTATTGAATGACTCAACGAAACTAGACCAAAAAGGTTCTGTAGTATGTAAGTAAGCTAGTGAAACATATCTTGTTTAAATGTTATACAAACTTACTATGTTGTCTCTATCTTTGCGACAGAATTTCAGGCGGTTATCGAGCCCATCAATCTGTGACTGCAAGTTTTGCAATTCCGGTTCCTTTCTGCGATGTTTGGCCAAATCCTTCAGCTCGTTAAGGAATTGATCTCTTTTCTTCTTAAGACCATCTACTTGCTTTTCATCCCAGCGCTTGGCCTTTGCTTTCAAGTCACTATAATTTAATATGTAAGAAACCCATCAGTACTCTGTTAAGAATATTTAAAGCTGAGGATAAATGGATTAGAGAGAAGTCTTAACAAGTTGCAAAGCCAATGAAGATCAAATTACAGATCTGTAATAGTGTACTTTATGACAAGCTGAGATGTGTCGGGAGTCAGTCTGCTGACTGTTGGCCAATGATCAGCAGACAGTCAGCAGTTTGGTGATTGACACATGTCATTAAATACAAGATTATCTTACAGATCCCAGTCTCAAACACTACCCAACTTACATAACAAAACAAAAAACAATATACTGATTTGTTTAAAGCATTTAAACAGTACTCCTTATAAAAGATTTTTATTACCTAACACCACCAGAAATGACTCCAGACTTTTGAAAGAGAGTACCATCTAAAGACACAGTCTTCTTTCTCTCTGATCCTCCAAAGGCAAGTTTCCTTGCTTCTTCCATTGTATCACATACCAGGGCATTACCACAGGCATACTGCAATGCTTTCTATAAATATAACACAATCAATAAGAAGGCAGAAAAATATGAATGACTCATAGAGGCAAGAAATCTCTATTGTGTAGCTTTCTAGAAATTATGAATATTTTGAAAATTTTACCCATACACACCCCAAAGAGGGATTTGGAAGGGTATATATATAACACAATCAAGAACACAATCAATAAGAAGGCAGAAAAATATGAATGACTCATAGAGGCAAGAAATCTATTGTGTAACTTTTTTGAAATTATGAATATTTTGAATATTTTACCCATATACACCCCACAGAGGGATTTGGAAGGGTGGGAGGGTCAGAAAAATAATTACAGAGTTTGTATAATACAGAGTTTGTATGGAAGAAAATTGGAATTTCTGGGAGTAGGGGGAGTTCGATAAATTCCTCCATTAGAGATAGGGATAATGTATGAATAATTTCTGGAACTACACATTACATGAAGTTCCACCCTGTCAAGCTGTGCCACTGCTGTACTTTGGTGTACTTGGTAGTGAATAGCAATAACAAATTTTGCCAATGTTTATAGACACTGTATTCCACCACCTACTGGTTGACATGCTACAAAATATTTTCAAATCATTTCACAGAACTTAATAGTAATATTAAATAAGAAAAGAAAAAATACCTTCACAACCGAGGGAGAGTACCTAATGACATCCATCACAAGTTTAGTATTTCCACCCAGTTGTCTTAGCTGTTCGCTAATTGGCTTCACTTGTATAAAGTCCAGGGCAAGGAAGGTTTCACGTTCAGCTCTCTAACAGAAATGAAAATTCAAACATGTGTAAACTTTGACTCCAGATGCTGGACACGACACATCATGAGGTTAAGACATGAGTACAGCCACCCAAGAGGGGCATGTGAGAATTTTTGGATTTTAGAATTCAGACAATTTAAAATGCAGTTTTTCAGTTAATTTTGTTGTTGTTGTTGCAGTTTTCTTGAGAAATGTCTATGGCATTTTTTACACTTCAATTTTTTTTCTAATTCCTTCGAGATCATTCGTTTTTGGCATTTTCCCACCAGATTCATGGTTTTAGCGCCCCTCACTATACGTACCTGTTCTTTCAAGTACTGGATACAGTCTTTAGCTGTTTTCTCTGTATCTACTATAATGGCATCCATGTTTGAAGCCAGAACTTTGGTTATTGCAAGATTATACCTGGTAATCAGAAAAGGAGAAGTTACTCAAAACTGTCATTTTAAGAAAAACAGCCAGTAAAATAGAGATCTTTATAACCAAATACCAACAAAAAAATTGAAAAACATAAATGTGTGGTAACATGGATGATAACGTAATGACTCATTGCATAACAAAGATGCATTGCAAGCAACTGTAGTCACTATAACCACTCCAACTACAACATTTTTCCTTGTTGTAAGAGAGCAAAAAAAAGCTTCTACTTTGTGCAGCAAGAAGATTTGTGCATGTACTGTAGGGTGGGCAGAGCAACAGTTTCTTTGCAATTTGCAGTATGATCTTCAGCAGAAAGTTGAACAATTTTCTTAGCATGCTGCACACTTAAATGAGGGACTTGATGGTGGATTGTTACCCAGTTATTTAAAAAAAATAAAGTTATCATAACCCAGTTATTAAAAAACACTTACTTCTTATGCACAGGTTCACATAAGTCAATAAGTTTGCCATAGACTCCAGGAAACAACCTTTTCATGCTTTCCATAACTTCTTTTCTTTTCTGATGTCTTGCACTTTCATGTTTATCAGACCTGGCCTCATTCAACTCTTCTTGCACACTCTCTAGCAATACTGATACATCTCTGTGCCGTGTGTTGGCACCTTCCACTTCATCAGATAACTTGGAATAATCATCCTTCAATTTTTCCACGGTTTGGACATTTGTGCTAAATTGTAGTGAATAAGTATAGAAAAACAGTAAGAAAAGATTGCGAAAAAGTCAATGTGTAATAGACTTTATTCATGGTGTGACAATGTTTTCCCAATTCAGCATGACAAACCACAATGGGATTCATTTTCGTTTGTTTTTACTCTTCGAAAAATTCATGAGTATCCCAAAGGATACGAAAGGAATAACAATGATATCCTGACGAGTTTCAAAACAATAGCTCTTCATTCCCCCAGAGGTTTGTCATGCTGAATTGGAAAATCACACCACAGATAAGGTCTATTAGAAATTGTGTAATGAACAAATATATGAATTATTTGATTGATGGGATATCTGTAGGGGGTGGTGCTACTAAGTGTTGTTACTTACTTGAGATAATCTTCTAGCTTGTCTATCCTTTCTCTCAGTTGGACACTGTGAATCAAGAAAAAGAAGGAATTGGGACAAACATTAAAAGAACTGTTATTAGTAACATATTCCAGTACATTTTGCTTTTAATTCTAACAGCCCATCATGTTTCTGCAACCTAACCATCCGAAAATTGCTATTAAGTCTTGAGAATATTTATTGCCACGATTGCATCTTTTATGTTTGCGAAAAAAAATTCCCTGCTTTTTGGTTAACTGACATAATAATAATTCCTTGGTGCTAGTAGCAATGGCCACACTGTAAATAAATGCCAATAAATATGATTATAGCTTTGGTATCAGGAGGACCTCATTACCCACCTTTGCTCTTCAAGTTGTTTCTTCCTGTTCTGCATGTCTAACTTGCTTTGTCTTATTGCATCAACTGCTTCTTGATCAGATTGCTGGTCACGATTAATCTACATAACATACACAAATGAACAATATCTCCATAACTGTGGCTTTAGATTTTTTTAGATTTTTCTTTTGATAACGACTGTTTGGAAATGGTGTAAAATGCTTGTTGCCTTCTCATGAGAATAAAACAACAAAAGAAGTGTCCCCGATTAGAGTATCACTTGTAATATGCTAGAAAACCGACAAGTTAATAAAGTTTATGTATGTACTGTATGTAAGGCCTAGGGCAGACGTCAAACTTTCCATGCACTGAACTCATTAAAAACAATGGATATCAGGTGATAATGAGGCGGCATTCTTTGATGTAATTAAGTTCGGTGCATGGAAAGTTCAACGTTTGCCCTAGGTCTAAGTGCCCACTATGTTTGTTGAAATGACAAAATTTTTTCACAATATTTATTTTCACTTTTACTGGTATTTATTTAAACTTCTTACCCTATCCAGCTGTTGCCTTATTGCTGCTGTCTCTTTTCTCGCTTGCTCTTTCAATATGTTGTACTCTTCAACCTAGAAATGTATAAACATTGTATCTGGACTGTTTTGCCTTTAATAGCCCATGTGGGGGAGAGGGGAGGGAGGGGAGAGCCAGCCCCCTATCCCTCTCTCATCAAGAACCTGTAAGTGTTACTATGAATGTTACCTGAGAATCCATGAGTTCCAGATCTTCTCCTTGGCTTTCTTCAGCAACTTCTTCCTCATACTTTTGGGCAAGAYGCCTCACCTCTTCCAGGGAGTTTTTCAACTCATCAATCTGTATTTTACATGATGCTTTCATTAGTTCCACTCAAATAATAAGTTACTTTTTTGACCATTTCACTAATGATAACTCTCACCAGTAAAGCTGATTGACAAGTCTAATAATTAATATTAAGAATAATTTTAATTATTATACAGTATCTACCTCAGCAAGATGCCTCTGTCGTGCTTCTTTTGCCTTTTCATATGCTTTCCTTTTCATGGTCAAAAACAAATTCTAATTAGTATTTTTCAATTAACCCCAAAAGATAAAATAAGAGATTACTATTGAATCTTTTACATGATTGTAACCAATGCAGGTATTTATATATTTCCTATAACTATTCTTTTTAATTAAATAACTAGGTATTTCAACATTGAAATATTAGATATCATCATCACCACGACCACTACAATCATCATCATTACACTTACTTGGAAGTCTCTAGACGTTTAATAACATGGGAAGTCTTTTCCTTTGCCTTAATAAAAGCAGGTCTTTTTTGGTTTAACTCAACTTCCTAATGAGATATAATACAACATCTTTAGTAGTGTGTTTAATAAGTGTGCTTCCTGTTGCGCGACCGACCCTAATTTTCTTGAGGATTTTTTATCGACCCTAATATTTTTTCATTCCCAAATGCACCACAGGGTTCCCAGTAAGCTAATTTCCACTGTTGTATCAGTAAAGAAAATCCGACCTACTGACCCCAATTATTTTTCTCATGCAACAGGAAACACTTTTTTTTTGTTTGGCCTAATCACTCAACCAAAATAAATAAATATGTGTTATTCAAGAGATTCACCTTTTCCCTGATTGTTTTTTCGATAGTTGCCATTTCTCTTGCCAACTTAGCATTTTCTTGTTTTTTGCCTTTCAACTGATGCTCAATAGACTGCTTCTTACTCTCTAGTTTCTCAGTTTCTCTACTCTTGTTCCGCAATTCTGTGGTTAAATGAGAAACCTCTTGCTCGTTGTGGTATAACTTGAACAACTGGGACTCCATCAAGCAATCAGCCTGGAAAAAAATAGAACAAACAAAATGTATTAACCAGGTTAGGCTATAGTTTAATGGTCAGGACGTTTTATAGATCACCATAAAAAAATATATGGCAGCACAAAAATCGAGAGTTATCCTGTAAAATGCTAGTCTTTTGTTCTGTGACCCCCCCCCCCCCCACCTCCACCCCTACACTAACACACATATGCATTAGAATAAACGAAAATAAAGCATTGACTTTTCTTAATCGTAAATACAGGCTGTGATGAATCAATTCTAATCTTGTGGCCATCCATCTTAACCTAGCTGCCATGCTATGAAAGCAATCTATACAAAAGAATCATAATATGTTACATTTTTGAGAAAATTAGTTTACGTACAAGTTCTAGGTTCAGCTTGTTGTATTTATCAGCTTCATCTTTTTCCAGTTTTGCCTCTCTTCTCTCTGCAGCTATTCCCTATAAAGGTGATACAATTTTTAAAATTAGATTAACATTATAATTACTAATTCTATCCTCTAATGATTAGCTGAAAGTTAGGAAACCAAACCTTTTTCTTGTGATAGTTAAAACTGGTTTCTTCTTCAGCTTTTATCATATCAGCTTTTTTCTTTTCATATGCTTCACCCAGTTCACCAGATCTGTATATATATATTATAATTATTTATTTGATTATGATAGTGTCGTTATTGGGTCACCTATTCATATGCAAAAGGGGCACTCAGGAATAGCTTATGTCTGTTCTTCTTTTCATTATCAATGATGAATGTTATCAATGTTTTAACAGACCCTTAGCATGATGATATCATTGAAAATGGCTCATTTCCCATGTTTGACGCCTAACCAGGTCCATTTGCACAAACATGTAATCACCTGCTAATCTTTTCAAACATTGCAGTCCTTTCTTTTGGAGTCTTCATTGCAATGGATTCAACAGTACCCTAAATGTGAATGTTTAAGAATTGGTTAGGAAGTAAATTTACAGTCTATTAAGTCAGAAACACATGTTTAAGCATTCAACATCAAGGCACAGGGTGAGAGGCAGCACATATTGACTGAACGATTTCCAGATTATTAGAGAGACTTCTTTCATAGTGATCCTGCTGGTCCCTCATAATCCCAAGAAAGAACTTAAAAAGAAAACATAACAGAACACAAGTAACAGACTTTACCTGGAAAACCAAGAAATTTTTAGCCTTCACGAGAATCCCTAGACTCTCAAGTTTGCTGGTGTACGCTTGAGGGGTGCAAACTTTATCATCAATGCGATATTCTGTACCACTGCCGACAATCCTGATATATAGTGGTACAAGTCAATACATTATCTATTAGATGCAATATTAAGCAACTATGTAGACAAAGGTGATCTTGGTAAAAGACAAGGCCTGTGTTGATCTATCACTCACATTGCCTTTTCAAAATACTCCTAGAAAATGCATTTTCCTTCCCTCAGCTTCAAACCCAACTACTTTGCAGTTCATTTTTTTTWAAATGAAACTTACTTTCTTGTGAATCTGATTTCGGTTCCATCTTCTTCTGCATAAACTGCTGTTACTTTAGCAGTCGAGCCAACTGGACGGCCAACTGGAGCACCATGGATTAAGTCCTAATATACATAATAATAATGGGAGGTTCTTATATAGCACATTTATATATCATCTCAATGTGCTTTACAAGAGAATAAAAGTGTGTACTGTATACAGTATGTTTATAAGGTCTTACAATGTGACTGCTATGGCCATGGCTAAACGTCTTAACTTTTTTACACCTTAGTTAATAAAAGTCTTGTATTCTATTGAAAAACATCGCAACTGAAACTATTGCTTGTCGTCAACTTGCAATTCCTCACTTTCTAACGAAGTAACTCATGGAGGTGCATAGCAGAACAGGTTGGCAAAATAGTGGCCTTACAAGGGGTGACAAGGGATATAAGAGATTTTAAGATTTGTAAGATCTATGAGCTCAATGTCAATGCAAGTGTATAACTTTGCCTTTCCCGTAGATCAATTGACTTTACTGACAATGTTTTGAATGAAATCTCCAATAGACAGAAACCCAAACAGAAATTTAAATTTACATGTATACTTCTGGTTGACGTCATAGATTTTGCAAATCTTCAAGTTCCTAATAATGTTGATAAACCCATAAAAATGTTGGCGACATTGCCGTTGCAGATGAATCATACTCCAATGTGGAAAAAGATGAGTCATCAAGTCAAGTATCATAGAAAATTTTGAAGCTGTAATTGATACCTTAACAGTCTTAACTCTAAGACTTTGTGTTCTTTCACCAAATACAAAGCTTATGGCATCCATCAAGTTAGATTTGCCTGTGAAGAGAAAAAAAAGCATTGCAAGTCTTAAAAAATAAAAAATAAAAAATGTCATAGAAACTTAGAAAAAAATTAAATTATTTAGTGATGTCAACAGTTGATCAAAATGTTATGTATCCACAAGGCATATGCTTGCTCAGTGCATGATTAATAATCTGTTGATGTAATTCGTTGGTATGGCCTCCTATTTACCACTACTCTCAATCAATCAGAAAGCAAGAAAATTTACATTTGTGGTAAAAACTTTGATTGACATCCACCAAAACCCTATTTTGTTATGATGGCAAATCGTTGGATTCTATTGAAGGATATAGAGAAGTGCTGTTTTTGACAACTTCATTAGCTATTCAATTCAAAGTTTTGTTATTTTTTGCGCATATAAGCTTAAAGAATACAAATATCGTCCCATCAGCCCTTCCACTTTCCCCGATCCTTCTTACCACATCCATTAGGTCCTATGATGGCAGTGAATCGCATGAAAGGACCAATAGTATGACGGCCTTTGTAAGACTTAAAGTTCTCCAGCTCCAGACGCTCAAGATAACCCATGTTACCTGGAGGCTTCAATATCAAACAAAAACATTGATTAATTATCTTAGTTTTCCGATGTCTTTGCAAAACAGCTCTACAAAGCGACACTACAAACTCTTCAATGAAATTATCATCTTAGACTATTTTTCATCGATTCTTCGGGAATGTTTAGCTATAAAAAGAATTAAATATAAAATCATCTTACCTTAGAAAAGAATTTTTAATGGTTTTAGCTAAATTTAAGGATGTTTTTGGACGATAATACCACACACAATCTGCTCTCTATTTTGCTTTTTCGAATGGTTTTGGCGGGAAACTACCGTGAGTGGACTGGGCTGACAATGCGTGCGCAAGCGTTTTTGTTGAACAAAAACTGTTAAACATTGCGGGCTCAGTCGTAATCTTGGAAATAATTGAAAAAGAAATACTATTGAAAAACGTAGGAAATTTATGGCCAATAGAGAAAAGCATGCAAAAGTATTTAGGTAGAATAGTGGGCTGATATCTTTTATAATGAATCCCCCAAGTGCTGAGGCAGTGGCTGCACGGAATGTAAGTGGGGTTTTATTCCCAACTCATTTCTTCAACTTCATGCCTATTAACTTTCTAAGCTTATAAACTTACGCTTTTTTTCTTTTTCTCTTTTTCAGTTCAGAGAGTTTTTAATGCTGTACAACAAATTGACGGAAAATTGCTTCAGTTCCTGTATAACTAACCTAAATCAAAGATCACTAACAAGCGAAGAGGTACTACTGGCAGAAATCGTAAAACAGTCCACCACAGAGTACCAATCAAATGACCTTAGATTTATTTCTCTCTTATCTCTGGACCAGCTTCCAATGATTTAGTTTATTGAACATGTCATTATTGGTCAGGAGGTACCCTGGGTGCAGAGTCTTCTTTTACCTTCTCCATGAGCGAGAGAAGGAGGTAAAAGGAAGGAGACTTTAACAGGGTAGTCAGGAGAGAGGGGTGGTACCAATGTTTATGGAGGGGAAATTGGGCAAAATCTCTATTATCTACAGCCATTCTCAATCACACACCCCCTCCAGCAATTATTGTTTCTGTCGCGATGGAGCAGGTTTTGGTGGACTTCAATCACAAGGCATTCCCATAACATTGTCGGAAAGCACAAGATATAAGGGCCTATAAAAATAATGTCATGGAAATGCCTTGATTGACGTCCACCAAAAGCTTCTTTGTCGTGACAGAAACAATCGTTAGAGAGGCATGTGTGATTGAGAATGGCTGTAAATGAACAGGGGCATAGCCAGAAGTAGCCTGCGTAGCCAGAAGTGATTAAGGGTGAAATTTGACTTACCAAAGTTCTAAGAGCAAAATTTTGACAACACCCCTGATGTATGAGAAAACAAGGGGGATATATACATATGAGCAGGGTCAGGCATTACTTCACACCAGCCTTCCCCCCTCTAAATTAATTTCAAATTCAATGATTTAAAATTCCCTTTACTCTCATGTAATTTTGTTTTCCCCCAAGGTTTTTGAACCACTCTATTTTTCTTAGCAAATAACACCTTACGTACAAGTTATCCATCTTCCATTTTATGAAAAAATGTCTGTTTTGATATGAAAATAATAATGACATGAGTGATTGTGTTTTTTAGACATCCTGTGTAGAAGTATGTTCCAGCAAATGGGTTAATCTGAATCATCGACAGATGTCAGTTTTCATGGAAGTTGGTCCTTTGGCAGAAAAGAGACTAGGAATGGGACAGCCATCTTGAATAAAAAACTAATAAGAACACTAAATCAAGACCTCTAAAAAGAACTTATGGGAAGAACAAGACAGTGTCCACTTCGATGATTTGTAAAAAAACAAATTTATGATGCTATTCTTGCTTGAGCAGTCCTAACTCACAGATAGACCCTAACCCTGATATTTTATACCTAAACTACCATAATCCTGTACAAAGTCTCTTTTTGTTTTTAAATATTAAAACTTTGAGAATACCAAGATAATAGTGAAAATTAGCATGGCCAAAAAGATACCAAAATGATTGAACTGTTATGCAAAATGCCATCATGCTTGACACCTACAGAGTCCATGTGCCTGGAATAGCACAAAACCATGTGTGCTTTATGTGCATATGTAGGCATAGTTGTTATTATTGAAAGACTTTTAATACTAGATTTGCTTTCTATAGAAAACAATAACCTTGGCCAGGATACCCTGGTTATTCATCTTAAGTCAAGGGGGGAGGGGGGTGAGGGTGGGCAAGAGGGAGGTCAGTCAGAAGGCTGTAGTAAACTATTTAGGATTACCAAATTCTTCAGCAACTTCAGTGTAAAAAGTTTAAAAGTAGTGTAAGAAAACGTAGGAGCTGGAGTTAGCCATTTTCATTGTCCCCCAAATTCAATCAATTCACATCATTATCAGTTTTCAAAATTTTAATGTTTTTTTTTGAAGAGTGTTTTGTTTTTCATTTTTCCTTTAATTTATCACATTAAAGGGTAAGATATAGTACCCATCATGCGTAAATATCCAAGTCCGGTCCAAAGTGTAAAATAAGCTACATTAAATGCCAACCTTACAACTGTGGTTATTACAGTTCCTGTGCCATTATTTTAAGCTTGCTATGATGGTTTTTTAATATGGAATCTTTTACATTTCCCTCATATAAAGAGGCAATCATAACATCCCAACTTATTCATCTAATTGTGAATGTTTTTGTAATTCTTCTTTAGTAAGATCCAGCCTCAGTGACTTTTTAAAAACCACACAACTGTCCTTACGAGAAATGTTTTGGTCATAAATAAATTTAACTTCATAATATAAAGATGATGACTGCTAAAATCAGCATCAATAATAATCGTTTTGAATTCTGAGTAATAATTTTAACCAACATCAAAACACTAAGTGTCACAAAGTACACAAGATTTGTAATTAAACAATAACTACTTTAACTAAACAATATGCTAACCCTATACAAATATCAACATAACCATAAAAATATTTTGAAGTTTTTTGAATCTTTTAAAGTTTTTTGAGTCCTTCACAGCAAAGTTTTAGTGTCTAAAGAGTAAATGAGAGACAACTACATAAATTATTTTTGGGGCACAGAAACAGAAACACAGTTGTTTGTTCCAAGACTGACACTGTTACAAAGCAATTGCTTGTAATGCATGAACCTCATTGGTACAGACACCACAGCCCTTTTGAGATTGACGACCACAAGCCATTGCTATCTCTGCTCTACGACGCTTGGTCTGTGGAGTAGAATCTTCATCACTCAGAACCCCAACAGCAATACTGTGAAGTCTCTTAAGTTCATCTCGCAGTGGTTGTGGATCATCAGGGTAGCTGTCAGCATCTGCCATGAGTGAAGTTGGCATGCATGGCTGCAAATGTTCTGGAAATGTTGGCAAATCTTCTGGACACTCAAAGATAGTTTCAAGGGAATGTTGGTATGGTGACCTGGATTTTTTATTATTCCAGGGAATAGTACGTCCAATATGGCAATCTTCTTTGAATACCTCATGTATTAACTCACGGCATCTAATCAAGTCTCCAAGGTCAGTGTCAGTCAGTTTTTGAAGTTTGAGGATTGTCCCAAACCACCTGGGTGACAAGCTCTCCAGTTCTTGGCTCAGTAAAGCCAAGGCCAGCACAGAACCCTATAAAAATGTAATTAAGTTCTTATTTTAGGTTTTTAGAATAACATCACACTTATTTACTGGGGTCTTTCTCTTACCTTAAACTGAGTAAATTGAAAGTTACAAAGACAGTCCTCCAGTTTTCCAGTAAGTGAGCTCAGAAGCTGATTAGGAGCCATGTTACTTTTGGTGAAGCCACAGCCAGAAAATACTAAGGCATTATACTGAAAGGATAAATAAGACTCATTAGAGATTTAAAATTTGTTATATTTTAATGCCCTTTTATTGAAGACTGGACAGTTACTAAGATAATCAAAATAATATAGACCGTTCTCATGCAGCATTAATTATGTTGGATGGAACATTAGATTTTTGTCCTCCTAGCCTCACCTTTGAGCACTTCAGGATGAGGCTACAGGGGCAGAAAACTAAGGCTTTAATTCTCATGGGACTAAACATGGTTGCAACAGTGTGACAAAGGTCTATCTCACAGCAGAAATGCAATTTACGCAATATTAAGTCAATACTTACAAGATGTAGAAATGACAATGGAGTGATAATGTTGAGGTTCCACTGAAGTTTGGACAGAATAATACGCTCCATGCGAAGCACATCAGAAGCAGAACAGCCACACTCACTCACTCTTACAAGCTCTGCAAGTGATGGTATATTCTAAAAGTATAAAAAAATACAATTAAATATGTGCTAACTTTTCAGCTACTCCAAGTATGGCTACTACATTAAATATCTATATGCAATAATCAACCAGTAATGACTGGGCATATTAAACAATAATACTGTACATTATCATTAACTTACCTCATCTTCCTCCATGGTCTTGATAGCTAAGAAGTATGCTGATATGGCAATACATCTTAGATATTTTGGTTTAACCTGAAAAATAATGTTATAATATATATTTGAAAATGTAGTAAAATTTATTAGCAAAAAGTGGGAAAGCCAAATCCCCCTAAACCCCAGCTCCTCCCTCTCTCTGTGGTACCTATTGAGGTTTTGTATTTGTAATCACACTGAGCCAAGTAGAATAAAGTACATTAAAGATGGATTGTGTAGTCCCAGAAAATATCCATACCCCACCAAACTAAGGAAATTGGAAATTCTGGAAGGGAGGGGGATCAGAGAAAGGAAAAAATTACAGAGTACATATGAAAGAAAATTGAAAGTTCCTGGGGGTAGGGCAGTCCTTTTACAAATTCCCTTTGTGGTGGGGGTATGGATATTTTCTATATAACTAGTATAGGACCACTCTTACCTTGACCAATGAAAGGAATCTGCCTAAAATGCTAACAGTGAGGGAGAAGGTATCAGGAAGGTATTCAAAGTCTTGGTTCAGAAGCCATATCCAACGAACAGTCTTATCATGAAGTGATGGAGTTATTTCACTTCCCTGGTAACAAAGGAATAATACGATTCAGCAATGAGTCCAACAAAGCTTTTCAAAACTGGACAGTATGGCTTTAGATAACTTTTCCCACATTATATTTGTTTGAGAATATTTTGAATAATAACCTATTATTTCAAGACACGTGTGACACAAGTGATCTATCCTAGTAACGCATATTACAACACTCAAAAGGCATCTAACAACTACTATAACCGAATTATTTCTTAAGTTTGGCCTTTTCATACATACATATATATTTATTTATATAGCATTACCCCTTGCAATACACTTTGGACTCTGTTAAAAGGGTACATGTTTTCTAATTATACTTCTTAACACCTTTCAATAGTCTACCATATGGTCACTATATAATAGCCTTAAGAGTCAATGTAAATAAAGAACTCCTGCAGGTTTTCGAATAACAAAACATTTTTGATTATAAAATAATAGTCCTTTCCATTTGACAGATGGATGCGTCTGGCCTCTTTTGATTTCCAGAACTCAAGAAAATTTAACTCGCAAATTTGAAATTTGTTTGTTCTTTTTCATTATTACGAATCTAACATAATTCCTGAAAATGGAAAACCATACAATAGTACAATAGTTATAAAGCGTATGGCACGCGCTCGGGTTGTTTATTGTTTCAGAAACAGGCACTATTTTATTACAGGAAACAGGGTTATTTTTTACTACCTTTTTTAACCTTTAACCCATAAAAAATGGTTGAAATATTTCAGACCAGAAAGTGACTAACAAGAATAAAAATAATCGTCGCGGACTATATCAAAATATTAAATACAAACACAATAATCAGTTTATAAATAAAAAGAAAGAAAAAGAAAAAGAAAGTCTTAAAAAGTTGAAAATCATAAAATTTATATGAGGAAAATATCTTGTAGTATAATCAGATTTTTTCCCCCGAGGCCATTAAATTTTCAACGAATGGAAGAGAGCCAGCAAAGGACGTGAAGGGTTCGATTAATTTTACATAAATTATTACGCCATCGCCTTAACATCTTACAAGGGGAAAATTGTTGCGGGCTTGTTCGTTCGGATTAATATTTCCGCAATGAGAGTTTGGGATATAATAAACCCTTATCACTGGCGATTATTTTGACATAAATGTTAAGTAGTTTTTGAACAATATCCAATTTAATGTACAGGTTTGGGACTTTAGTCGCCATTTTGGATAATAATGAAATTCATAGATCTCATGACGATCGGTTGACGTCCTAATCCAACTTTAAAACAGCTTAAAATATTATCTCAGTCCATCATTAGCAAAAGAAGAACCAAAATTATTTCACTTAAACTTCATGTAACGAAACATTAGCGTTATTTTCGATTTATAAGTAAAAATACCTTGATTTGGAGTGCATGGAAGATCTTGGTCGCAATATGAAATTCGCCATTTTCTTTTCGAATATTTTCTTCCAGAACATTTGCAAGCCTTTCAGTGTTCAGTTTTGGAACAAAACACATAGCTTGCCTCCTTTTGCATGACCCGGGAGAAAATCGGGAGAGATTTCTCCGCTAACTGCATCAGAAGTGAAAAATATAAACTGTAAACAATGTCACATCATACAAAATTCAAAAAAATCCAAGGTACAGAGTATTATTTCATGTCATGATTCCCCCTCAGTTTGGCTTTTTTTGATAAACAACATTGTCTCAAACAATAAGGAATAGTTATTCCTAAATTCCCTACTAAACATATGTGTTTTCTTACCTTGGTTGGTCAAGAAAAGAAGGTTTTTTAATAGCTTCGACAAAAAATTTTGAAAGATGGTCGACGAAGCAAAAGAGAAAGTGCTTTGTGTACAATGATGACATTCCAATGTAAGAGGATTGACAGGTCCTTTCCACCAATCACTGACTACTATTCAATCACGTGTATCTTAATCTAAGTCATGTGATGAGGTACTGCTTGACAAGCCCATGACGTCCTCAAAAATATAAGGGAACTAATTCTACAGTAAATCATTTTTCTTTGTTAATTTTGTTTCAAAATAATGGAAGAATAAATAGCGAAAAGCACTAGTGCGAATGATTTCTAAAGACTAAAGAAAAAATACCTTTATTCCCGTATTTCCGATCTTTGAGACATTCCATAAAAATCTCAGAGGTAACCCCCGAGACGCCCTTTTGCAATTGACGTCATTACATTAGTATACTTGACCAATCAAGAGAAGAGGCTTTTTCAAAGTTAACCAATCAGATTGTAGGAAATTTTAAAAACATTTTGGCGCCCAAACTTTTTTTGGTTGAGTCCCTTTGTTTGTTTACATCCTTACAGTTTCGCTGTCAAGGCACAGCCAGCGAGCGTCAAAGTAATAATGGAGCTCTAGCTCTTTCTAAAAACCCTCCGTCTTTCACTCTAAAATAAAATGAGTTCACAGTAAATCTTTACAGTTCGAAGGAAAGAAAGTCGTGTTCATAAAGCTTTTTGGTTCTAGGAAAGGTAAGTTTTAGGCGCCAAAATATAGCCGTATTTCTTTGTCGCAAAAACTTTTTTGAGCTTTATTTATACCGAGCGGTTTTATGTCAACTAAAAAATCTCTTCTTCTGCCTTCTTCATGCACGGTTGATTCTTGTTAGTGTTAGAAGAATGTTTCTTCGTTGAAGCTTTTGGTTTTTATAAAAGGAGAACGCTTTTCTTTGTGCGAGCTGTGCTAGGCGCGATAAACCGTTGGCAGTCAAGTTGTCTTGAGAAAATAAATTTATATATACGCCTAAAGTATGGCGTAACGCAGATATTTAGCTCATGTTCTAAGAGAATATTGCTTAACCTACCCAGACCAGTAGCTTAACGGAACAGGTTTTCTTTGAAATTGCGAGAAACGTTTGCATCTTCTGTTTGACAAGACGTCGGAGCGCAAAGCGAAGTACACTTGCATAACGAAACAAAGATGGGCTAAACGGTCTTGTTGACAGTCGATATTTTTTGTACTTTTTTGGACGAATGATATGACTACAGGAGTACTGGTTTGTTATTTTCTATTTCTTTGCTTCTAAATTCTCTTTTTCTGAGAGGTATTTAGCTTTTTAATGATTGTCGAGAGTTCAATTTTATGCATAATAAGATACCTTTTCCGTGACATGATAATTTGTTTATACGTGGACACGGACACGAAAATGGAGAATATTGTGAAATTCAGTATCCTTCTGACGTTAGTCTTGAAGATATACTTAGTATTTTCATCACGTCTCTGAAACTATCGACAGAAGATTGACTATTTGCCGAAAAAAGCTCTAAATTTATAGGCCCTGAATGTTTGGTTCTGTCTATCCAACTAGATAATTCTTGTCAGAACAAGGACATGAAACAGCTGATTTTTTTGTGTGAATTGTTTTAGTTACATTCGTTGGGAGTGCAATAACCTTCGTAAATGTTTTCTACCTTTGGCGACATGCAATCTTAATCGAAGATTTTTATAAAGGGAATCTTGTCAAAACCTCAAAGCTTAAGATAAAAGAAAAATCTCGAATTTTGTATAACGTTCGTCTCAGAATTTTACGATTCAGTTGTTCTGAAACATTATTTTCGTTTTATTATTGTCGAACTACAAACAGCTCTGGGTTATCGCTGCTCTGGTATTCCTATCTGCAGAAAGCTTTCTACAATACTACAGGTATAAAAATACTGTATAATGAAAAAAACTCAGAAAAAATCACCAAAATAGAAACACTATTTATTCTCAAAGGTATTGTTTAGAAACACTTTATGTATATTAATGAGAACATATTATTCTAAATCTAGATGAAGGTCCCAGGCGGTCTGAATGCACAGCGCTTGATTGCTGTTCTTGAAGACGGATTACTGAGAGAAGAAAAATATCAACCAAATCTAAAGTGCTTGGCTGGAAGAAAGGTTTGCAAAATACATTTTTTATCTATTTGTTTGGAAATTTTATCTGACAATGTACCCTTGGACTTGAATTTTTGGTTTGACCTTTGAACTAAAAATCCTTAATGGTATTGTTTTCAATTTCAAACAGGGAGTGGCATTCTTTTGCTTACAACTAATAATGCCTATGCAATAATGAAGGCCATTGACTTTCAAAAATAGAAACTTACTTTAGAAAATAACTACAATTATCAGAAAGAGCAAGCAGGAATGTGAATATTTAGAAAGTTTCATTATGATTGATAACTAGCTGACATCTCCACCAATCCTCCTGGCTCTACTATCCCTGACAGTTTGACATACCAACAGTCAGTACACCATTCATGCAAAATTCTAATATATATATTTTTTTCCAATTTAATTTTTTTGTAGGATTATGATGAAATCAGTTTCTTTCACCGCAACAAGATGGCCTCTCTTCTTCTACACCTGAACAGGCATTGTAGCTTCCATCCAGAAACATTTGCACTGGCTGTGAATCTCCTAGATCGATTCCTAACCGTTGTAAAGGTACTGAATGTTACACATAGTTGTTAGAGAGAGAAGAGGGCTTAAAAATTGGATTTTTTGTATGGAACTCTCTTTCCTCCCCCAATCCCAACAGCAAATAATAATGAAATCTGGTGTTAAATTTATTGTATGGCATGTTGCCAGAGGACAATAGAACTACTCTGCTCCAATCAAGCATTCTGAGGAAGGCTATTGTCAACATAGCCGAAAATTCAAGTCATGTTTTCTATTAATTCTATTACTGTTAAAACCTTATTTCAATATGTTTATAAATATTAACAGGAAATATTTTTCTTTACACTGTAGGCAAATCCAAAGTACCTTCCTTGCATTACCATCAGCTGTTTATTTTTAGCTGCAAAGATTGTGGAAGAAGATGAGGTTGGTAAATTGATAATTATTGTTAGAATTTCCATACCCCACTATGGAGGGAATTTGTAAAAGGACCCCCCTACCTCCAGGAACTTCCAATCTCCTTTCATGCAAACTCTGTAATTTTGTTCTTTTTTCTGAACCCCCCCTTCCCCTCCAGACTCTCCAATTTCCTGCTTAGGTGGGGTATGGATATTTTTTCTGGAACTATGCAAAAACACACATTATTCATAGATAGCCCTTTTACTTCCTGGTAACTTCAGTAATTTTTTTTTCGATTTTAGATAAAGTAAATCAAAACATTTAATATTGTCTATAATGCAATCTGTTTTCAGGCCATACCAACAGCCGGTGACTTAATAACAGTTAGTGGTTTAAAGTGCACACCTTCTGACCTTCTGCGTATGGAAAGAATCATACTTAACAAATTGGGTTGGAATCTTAATGCCATCACACCACTTTATTTTCTTCAAGTGGTAAGTGTAGTGTTGGGATACTGTGTCAGTTTAGATCATAATAATATCCTATTCCATCTTCCTGGTTAACAAAACACCATAGTAAGTCTTTGAAAACATGGATGTGTAATGTTTGCCTGCTCAGCTGTCACCTCTTGGGTATTTCCCTTGGGCTTTCTCCAGGTTCTTCAGTTTCCATTCCTCTGCAAAACCTAACTAGCTAAATTCTAATATAATCTGTGCGTTCAATTTGCCCTGCCCTGTCCTCGATAAGCCAAGAAGTTGTTTACAGGGTATCAATAACATTTCAAAGGTTGTTTATATACTAATGGATTGAATATTGGTTGCCTTTCAGTTTCATGCACTGTGCGTTTCAAAGGGATACCTGAATCACTGCAATGTCTTGCAACATCTCCAACATATCACACTAAAACTTGAGGAACTGTTATGTAATCACTATTTCACATTTCTTAAGGTGGGTAATAAGAGTAATAATTATTGATATCATTATCCAACACCCAAAGTAGAAAATTAACTATTATATGTACTCAATTTTTTTTTACTTTTCTTTTTTATTTCAGCCTTCTACCCTTGCACTTGCATTACTGAGCAATGAAATAAGTTTTATAACTGACAATTGGGCAGATGCTACCATCATGTTGCAAGAAATGGCAAAGGTATGTTCACTTTCATGACTATAAAGAATATACACTAGTTTTTTTTACCAAAACCAATTCAAATGGATTCTGCTGGATTTTAAGCTAAGCATATTCATGGTAAATACTTCTACAAGTAACCATGTTAGAATTTCAGTAGTGAGTTTACATTTTCTTTTTGTTTTAGACATCTGAATCAGAGCTGAATGATGCAAGAATCAGCATTATGGATATTGGTGATTCTGTTGTTTCAATTGACCAGTGTTTCCAGATGTTCTTGGTATCACCTGAAGACTCACAAGATCTCTCCATCTCTCAGAACTCACATAAGGTACAGATCCAGAAAAACATGTTTTAGGATTCCCAATTTACAGTAATGAAAAAATATTCTTGTGTTGTCATTATTATGGGTGGCTTAGAGATGTACCGCTCGCCTATCACCACTGTGGTCTGGGTTTGAGCCCTGGCTTGGGCTAGATCATATGTGAGTTGAGTTTGTTCAACGTGATCTCTCCCATGTCACAAGGATTTTTTATTCAGGTTCTCTGGATTAACATGTGAGTTGGAAGTTGTATGCATAAAACATTTAATGTAGTGGTAGTGTATGTGATTGACAGTGGGCCAAATTGAAAACCAGTATACATATACTGAATTTGTATCCCACCATTAAAGTCATTATTTTATTTATTTATCAGGAAAAATATTCAATAATGTGTCTATCCAATGTTTATTTTAGTATGTTTACTAACAATGAATTTTGCAACTATTTTCAGATGATTCAAGAAGGAAAGAAAACGAATAAAGCAAATGTAATAAAAGTATCAATCAAGACTGTCTAGCTATTCTGCCCACTCTAACCTGTGTTCATAGTTAGCTGTACTATCATTATTACCATAGACTTCACTAAAACTATACAACATACATATATGAATTATATGAAATTTTGTATTGCAATAGTAGTTTAGATAGGTTTTTAGATCTTAGTGCAATTTTAAAAGATCACTTATTAGGGGAAAAATGAAAGTTTGAACAGTTTTTACAATTGGGGATTTTACATTTATTAGTGGTTTTTTTTACCAGAAAAACTGAGCTCATCTCAATCAAAAGAGTAATCCTTTTATATCATTTTGTAAGATTTGTACAAGTTGCAATATCTTAGATTATTTCAAGATGCTAGYGTTTTAAATAGAAGATATCAATGGAAGAACAGCTTAAGATCTTATTGAGATAAAGTGTGAATATAATAATGAAAGTATAAGGTAAGGTTTTAGGGACTTGTTGTGAATACATGTAAATTTGCAATTGTTTTATATTAATACTTATTAGTTAATGTACATTATATCAAGATAAAACCCATGTACAGCTATTTATAAAAGAAAATTGTAAAAAAAATTATATAATAAACACATTTCATGCAAAATATTACTTTTAAGTCTTGATATTAAATATATACAGAAATTGGAAAAGGAGGGTAACCATTTTCGTAAGGCTGTTGCTAATGAGAAGAGTTTCCTAGCCTGCTCACAATTTAAGAACCAAAAAATATATATTGACAATCGTTAAAGGGAAGACAAGTGAAGCAGGATGACTACATGTCTTGATGTCAGAAGTCATAAAACTGGAAAAATGCTTTTGAATTTATTGAAACTTTTTTGGTGCAATACAGGCTTTGCACCATAATGTCATGACAGGAGGCAGGAACAATGGAATCTGGTCTAATCTGATTTACTTGAGAAAGAATTCGAACCGGTTTGAACCCAGGTGTTGAAGTTTGTTGTGAAGAGTGATGCGACGACCATCACTCTTCACAACAAAGACTATCTCTGTGCCTCATGTCATGGCTGCCATGGGTGCAAAGCTTCTATAGACCTCTTTAGATTGGTGTTCGTCTTTCCCATTTCAGAGCACATGTCATTTCTTTGAGAAATAGGATTCCTTATTTTGCATCCAAACAAAATAATGATACCCAAGGGTATGACACGTGGTCTGAGACGGGCAAAACATTACACCCAAGCTAAAGAGATGTCATGGAATTGATGTGCTTTTTCAGTGGAGATAGAGACAGCTAGGCATGTGCAACAGTCAGCTTGCTTCCTTTGGATGACGTTCTGATCACAGGCGTGTATCATTAGAATTTTGTGCCTCTATTACAGATATTTGGTTATCTATACTTGGCGCCTTAGTTTTACTATCATCAACTGAAAACAGACAGTTAGCATTAGTCAACACTGACAGTTCCTATGCAGAGATGCTTTCTCCATATTTTTGAGAAAATCCTTAGCAAAAAAGGGGATTCGCTAGCCTCGTGCGTAGACCTTTTTAGGGTCGTCACGTCTTCACATAACGTTTCTCTCACGCACACAGGAAAGAGTCGTTGCGTGACGACCTTATGAACGTCTGCGTAGGAGGCAAGGGATTCACAGGCACCCATTGAACCTCTCCCAGATCCGCGCCACACACATCTGACATGTTATATAACAGTACCTTTTCTGTGTGAACTTTTCCAGTGATGAACTAATAGAGCTACTAGAGAAAGTAACGCTGAAGAACCCGTCACCAGGGGAAATGCAACCCGTATGTACTCTCCACAACCACTGCAGCTATGAAAACGTCAAAGAAAAAATATGAGGAAGGTAGCAACAAAATTTAAAGAACTAACAAAAATATTAAAAATTGCCGACAGTGGCATTTCCCTCTTACTGCTTTCTTTGCTGTCTTCTCCTCTTCTTTCGTTCCTTACCTGGACTTTTTTCTTTTTAGGTAGTCTATAAAATGATTTCCCGTTCACTTACCCTTGTGCTCTTGGATAGTAATTCTGTATAACTGCGACAATCGCACCATTTACGACCTTGTCCGTAAAGCCCATCACCCCATACACAAATGCTCCGGTTGCCTAGAAACCACAAAGACTGAGTCAACACACTGTTAAAACCGTAAAGGTGCTATTGCACTAGCCATGTTTACATGTTAAACTAGTTGCTGCATGATTTCTGAACGAGTTGCTGCAAATAGGGAACTCGTCCCTAGCCTGCAGCAACTTGTTCCTTTTTTGCATCAACTCGTCTAAAGTGCTGCATGTCCCTTTTTTGGGCCAATGTACTAAGTTGTCTAGTGTAACACCATTCCTGCAACTTATCTCGCAACGCTTTGCATGACAACCAGATGACAACCAATGATATTTCATCGCGCGTCGGTAAATCATTTACCGCCCCAGATAATGCATGACAAAAGTTGCATGAAGCATTGTCATATTTTATAACATACCCTGTCGATGCAAATGCAACGCACTGTTTTTTATTGCGCAAGACAATTGCGATATGCATTGCAATTAGATGTAAATACCTTATCCACTCGGTTAATCATTACAGAAGTCATCGTCAATGCAGTAATCAGCATCATAGACGCTCCCCCTCCCATCAGCATCGACGTACCATATATGGCATTCTTGCTGTCGATTGGCTGCAAATGAAGCCATAAAAAGGCTGTAATAGCCATGAGCGCGGCCACACTGTAAGCCACTTTGGTTCCCCAGCGGGAGCTTATCTTCCTCGCTACTATACTGAATAATGCTGACGATATGAGAACCAGGAGTGGGAAGTATGCAATGGCTTCCTTGGAAAGAAATGAGAAATTCGATTATTTGTGGGTGGACCTCTATTCAAAATTTAATGGGCGCATTTTATAATATTTGAAAATATGTTAAAAACATGCAATTGTCATCTTTCGGGTCGCAATTTAGATCGGATGGGTGGGGTTATACCCGGTTCCCCAACACAACTGGAGGTGATACCCTGGATTTTGTCTTCAAATATATTCAAAACTAAAAGTAAAATCGCAGAAATGAATGTATTGTCTGTTTGTTCGTATGCTTTACAACGTATTCGTGTACTGAAATAGTCACTACCGACACCCAGTATCGAGCATAGGTCTCTGACTGGTATGGGATATTTCATGGTATTAATCATGCAATAGAAGCAGGTCCCTTATTTGGAGCACCGTTTTCACCTTGTCCTTAACTTTACCTTTTCAAAACCCAAAGCATCCACCAAGTACAAAGGAAAGTATGAATTGGATATATTGACAACGACCCGCGAACACATGTAGATGAACGCCACCTAGAAAACCAAAGGACGACCATCAGACAAAAACAGGGAACTAGTAAAGGGAAGTAGCCCTGAAAGATGGCTACCGGAAGCAAATTCGCACTTATGTTAACCTAATTAGCATTTGATGTTTCATCCTTCCCAAGTGTACACGTCGCGCGCGGCAATAAACAGCTGGGTTTTGGCGAGCTCATGAAAATAAAGTTGTTTTTTTTTGAAGGCGATGATATCATAGACCAATTCCTCCCTCCCTCCCTCTCTCTTTGTAGTCCCTTATTACCAGTGGATGTTATAATTATTTACCATATAAAACTCAGATGTTTTAAACCAGTTTGTTATCTTTATATTCCCAATTGGAGTGCTGTCTGCGTCTGCTATCGTTCTCTGTGGTGTGTTTTTGTTGTCGTTGTTTATCAAATCTTGGTTGAAATCTGCGACCTCTTTCACGTCATTTCGAGCAATCACCTCCGTAGCCTGCGTATCGTCTGTTTCGTTTTTAACCTCCACTTTACTGGGGTTTGTTTCGTCTTCTCTGTATCCAATATTACACCTCGATTCTTTGACTAGAAAGAAACAGATAGACAAAGAGAGAGAACAGTTAAGCCATATCAATATAGTCAGTGAGAAAACTCCAAGTTATTCAAGTTGGTCTTTATGAGTTCATACATTTATTGTCAATTATTGTCAATTATAAAAAAGAATGCGAATGTTGTTAGATCCCCCAATATAAGACATTTTTTCGACGCAGCCGCGAAAGGCATTTAGTTCTGCCTACTAAGGATCGATTACCTCAGTAATACGTTTATTCAAGAAATTCCTCCACATCGATCGCATGTCAAAGGATATTCGGATACTATTTACTTAATGACTGAGTGGGAGGGCCGGACTGGAAAATATTTGGCTCGAGGTCATGTCGTATACGGATCGAGCGCAGCGAGGTCCGATACAAATCCGACCCCGAGCCAAATCTTTTCCTGTTCGGCCCGACCTAACTCAGTCAATAAGCGTTTTATCATATGACCCAATTTTTGTATAAAAAAAGGATGAAAAACCCTGCTAAAATTGATAAATATAGGACTCGTAAACGAGGAGGGCCGGACGGGTTTTATCGGTCTGCTGTCGTCAACCCGTCCGGCTCCTATCACGTGACTTTTTCCAAATGTTTTATTGGAGCGCGCGAGCAGTGCCGTACGGGTCATATGATAGAACAAAATATGCATTCTTACCTTTAGCGGTTCTAGTGCTCCCTTTACTGTTTTTTATCCTGTTTTCGTTGACACCAATGTAGAACACGACAGTGAACGAAAATCCCACAGCGATAATAATGAAACCAAGGTACTAAGTTAAATCAGAATGCAAGCATGTTAGTAAGGCTATATAAATATACTGACAGTATTGGCAATGTATATATAACAATAGAATGAGATTAGGCCAGTTGCACTAAAAGAAAAAATCCAGAGGCGCTTTTTTGTGTATTTTGGAAACCTGGTTTCAAAAATTGCGACTGCATAGCATCTATGGATGATTGTTTGAAGCGACAAGGACTAAGTCACATGACTTATTAGGAATTATGTGAGCCACGTGATATGTATGGGGAATGCATTCCGGCCCTCCAAAATGGCGGGTATTCATTAAGAAGCAATCATTAATACCATAAATTCTTTCCATTGCTTGGAGGACAATTTCTCTCCACTGCTTTCTCCAAGAAGGAGCCATGTCACTGCATAGACAAACATGCCACTGATAAATGTCCACGTTGTCCTAAAATAATGAATCACACAACCCAAACGTTAAAATTAGTTGTATGGTGCACTCGCCTCTCACCCGTAAAGGTTTCTCGGAATCGATTACTGCCTTACTCAGCATCTCAAAGGAGGAGAATTTGCAAGGGTCTATCTTTTCGTTTGAGAAAATGTCTGCAGTTTCCGTTACGTTCCTCACTCCGCAAAACATAACAAGCATAATTCCAATTTGATCTATGAGTTAGCCGTGTCCTGGCTTTGATGAGCCCAGAAATTAGGATTCGATAAACGTAAGGGTTTTTTTTCACCAAGTTTAGCGGCTTACGTGAAAAGATAGAAGATCACAGCAATGAGGGACAAAAAACGAGACGAAAACAGCCATTAAAGCGAAATAATAACAATGTAAAGGCAAAAAGGTTAACCTCAGTCGAACTTCCTCCAATTGAATTTGATAAACACACAGAGTGTGAAGAAAGTCACCTCCACATATTGATGTAGACACACTGCATGCATGTGATGCACGTCTCCGACTGGACCTTTGCCAAGCAAGAGCTGAGTTAATGATACGTGAGTCAACGTCTTTGAGTCTCATTTGCAATCTCGAGCCGAAACTATCTTGCAAAACCTGGCCAGAAATAACTATATCCTCCCCTATTTGATCGCACGTTAAACTTTTATCTCTTTTTCGTTCATACCAATTATAAAATCTGCCGTAGTACGGGAAGCGTCTACTCATAGTAGGAGCCTTCTTGGATTAGGAAAAGCTATTCCACAAGTGAGACGAAATACAGGCTGTGGACGTAAGTCAGCATGAGCACAGCATGTAGTAATCCAATAGTTATGTTGGAATTATGCATAGGCAGCACAGGCTAGCACTAAAACTATTAAATCTGGTTACTATCGATATTATATGTCAATGAAAGTGTGGTAGTGTTGAGGCGAGGACAGGGGTGGGGGGTTGGGTGGGAAGGGGGAGTGAAGAAGTATGGCACGTTATCAGAATCGTAAAATGTTAGACTTTTCTTGAGTATAGGTGAGAGCAGATAGATGGACAAAGACAAGTCAGACGCATTATTTTATAAATGAATCATTGCTTTAAAGTTTATAACGTTTGAAACGTACGCTAGCTTTTGGTAAGGAGACGCTGTCGACGCCGTTGAGAGATGCTCTCAACAACATTTTCAGTATTACATAATATATATGTATATGTTCTCTTCATGATCTCTTCCCTTGCTAAGATCGATTTATGATATGTTGAACTATCAATGACTTTGACAATACAGCTATTTAAACTACAAAGATTGTTGAAGGTTTTGTTGCGTGAATGTTGCATATTCAGTTGTTTACTACGAGGCTTCAAATGCATCATATTCATATGTGAATAATGTCAGCGCGGAAGAAAATATATCAGAAAAGCGTGCAGACAAAGTTTCAACATGCAAAAAATGGAAAATTTTGAATAAAACTTCATTTTAAATAACCATATAACTGAACCGTATACTTGAATGCACTATGTTCGAAGTTTGCGCGCAGCACACCAAAACTTTCCACAAGGCAGAAGCACCTAGTGATGCCTTCATCGACAAACCCAGTGATCTTGCAATGCCATGAATAAAACTGTATACATTAATGGCGCAAATAATTATCGATTAAAAAAATATAAGTCTATAAATACCTGGAGGAGTTGAGGCGCACGAAGTCGTTAGGCTTCTTAGCAATATCCGGTAGAAGTGCCAAATGACTTATCTGAACTGCGGCAAATCCAAAGTGAATAGCTATGACAATCATTGAGTAGTATGTTATAGCTACCGTCTCGTAATTATCCCCAGAGGTCACTTCGCAAAGAAGACATCTTACGAAAAGAAATGGCGAAAAGATCAATAGTACGATCGTACCAAACATGTGCCATGCCTTTCGTTTGCCAAACCTTGAGAGAAGGGGAAAGTCGTACCGGTCGCATGCGTAACCTATTGCAGGGCTGAGGATCCCGTCTGTTACTTGCGCCACGAGAAAAATAATGCCGGTGCTTGAGTTTGACAGACCTATTACTTTAGTCCAGAAAACTAGCAAATAGCTGAAGGCTGCATATGCCTGGAGATCATTTTGTATGTGGCCAATAGAAAAACAAAATCGTTGCTTGGCTGTAAGTCTAGTTACCGCGTCGGGCTTTGAAAATTTCTCTTCATTTTGAATTACTTCTTCGGCTTGGTCGTATTCTTGGATTCTTTTGTCTTTTTCTTGATAGGGAATTATTTGAATACCTTGAGCATCTTGACTACTATCAACATCTAGTCTTAGCGCCATCGTCGTAGTCTTACTTCTACTCACTCGACCAGTTATGATATCAGTTCACAACCAGGACCTACGGTCAGTTGGCATTTATGTCATCGAAGCACCATCAGAAGAATTGACTCAGTGGGGAATATGAGTAGCTGCTGCTGTCAGAATGTCATCATTGGAGTAAGAGTGTATATTGAGCTTTGCTGCTTGGCTCTGAAGTCACGCCAGATAAAATATCGTCGTATTCAGGGATTGTTTGAATTCCTTCTGGCTTAATTTTGCCATTGAAACTAAAGCTTACTTTTTTTCCTTTTCGATTGAAGAATTGGCAAGAAAAATGTTGGTAAAACTGGAGCCATTCAGGGTGTGCATTGTCTCAAGCGTTAGATCAGACGTATCATAATTCATAGTAAGAGCCATTTTAATTGCTTGGCTCGTACAAGTCGTACTAGTAGCCAAAGGCGAGAGAGAAACACACATCCTGATTTTCTATACTAAACTTTTCGTTTTCTTTTAAGAGACTTAACGTATGAAACCTGTATTTATAGAGTGATTATTTAGAGTATACAATCAACTTAATTTAATTAAGGTCTGTCAACCTTGCTAGACTGACTGAGTGACCTATACACGTGGACAGCCCGTGCATCTCGTACACGTGTCAAACAAATGAGAGGTGGTGTACGTGATGACTTCTTCTATAAAAGGAAACAAAATTTGAGTAGTGCGATTTTCGAAGTTGGTAACCTGCAATATTTTTTTCAATGGTCTGCGTAGACTGCCAAACGAAGAAGTCTCCGTATTACCCTCTTATTCACATACAACAGACCTTTCCCAGATCACTTGAGTGAAAACGAAAAAAATGGTTCCGACAGATTTGCAACTTGATTTGTCTTTACTGTATTTAAGAAGTCCAACCTCGGCTTAAAACCATTGTTTCTTGGTCACTCAAGCGTATTTGGCAAAGGACTATACCCCTTGCATTACGTCGGAATGCAATAGGTTTCCAATTCTCACGACGACTTAAATCTTTTGGCTTTTCCCCCCTCCAAATTGAGCTGCTTTGACGTCACATGCAAGGGGCCTATTATTCGGCGTACGTAAAGACTCAACTGGAGGTGGTGCTGGGGTAGGGGTGAGGGGTGGAGCCAGAGGTCTCCTTTGGAATTCCAGTCGAACGCTTGCAAAGGAGGGCTACCAGCGAGGATCATCACCATAGCGATGGGTTGGAGGCACTTACCAGCAATAGTAGCAATAGACCCCTTCACAGTTCCCTGCGCCATCTTGAAAGATAGCCGTGCCTTTGCATCGCAGCGAGGTGGGCTTGCAATGATAGAGACATGTGAATAATTGTCCAAGGTATTAAAAAAGGTCTCTATCATTGCAAGCTCACCGTTCGTCTCGCTTCGACGCAAAGGCATGGCTACCTTTCAAGATGGCGCAGGGAACTGTGAAGGGGTCTATTGTTTTTATCTTATCATAGTATCAACTTATAAAGTCCCGACTTAAAGTCAAAAACAGAGAAAGTAAAATATCAATAGAGCAAAAACCAGAATACAGCCAACATTTTATTTTTAATACATTTTATCAGTCTTAGCTATAAAATTGTTTGCATTAATGCTTTGGTTAAGTAGCTAGAACGCTACCAGATACTCGAGTTCAATATCATACAGGTCATCATTTTGACTTACTGTCAACACTAAAATGAAACGATTAATTTGTGAAGGCCCGGACGAACCGTGCAACTGTTGCGCTAAACGATATCTCGGAAGAAGAAAACTACGAAAAGCGACTCGATTCTGGCCAGCGGCATCGACCAAAATAATTGAATTTGTTTGGCTAAGAAATATCTTGCCACGCTTGTGGATGCGCGTGACGGTGCGCGCAACAGTTCCACTGTATATCCGCTATCTTCAATTCTTCTAGGTGCACGTGACGTATAGCCGCCATTTTAGTTGACTTTGACAAAAGATGTGGTCTTGGTGTCTCCGTACATGTCAACCAACATGGCGGCCACGACTTTTGTCCTTTAATTCTCACGGGAAGGGATGCACGTCTTCAATAAATTATTTCATTTCGAGAATATTAAATGACCGCATAATAAACCAAGGCCCGCTTGGGTGTTTCTTTGTTTTTGTTTTTTCTTTCTTGATTTTTTTTATTGTTGTTAATCTGATGTAAACAGTCAGTGGAATTGTTGTTAATTTAAAACGACGACGATGAGGGCGAAGACGATAAGGTATTCGGAGAGGGAAAAGCGCAGAAATAGTTTTTCTCTATCTATTTCGCAGTTCTGACCATGAATCTGCCAACAGATACTTCCGTATTAATTTACTAAAATATCCTCAAAATCCCATCACGTGATCATAGGGTTTTTTAATTTTTAACCAATAAGAACGCGCGTTTTTGTCGATGCTTGATTTTACTTAATTCGATAAAAAATGTTTTTTACTCGATGAATAATAAAAATACTACTCTGAAGAAACAATAATTCTCTTATCGACTGCCTGATTTGATGCTCAAAATACAGCTTGCGCTTCCTGTCAGTTCTTGCTGAAGTCCACAATTTTTGTATGCTACAGTTTTACATTCGCGTGCAATCTGCATTTCATTGCGCTCGTTCTCGCGTTTCCAAACAATCTCTTTCCATCAGTTAAATATATGTGATTTGTTGAAGCCTCCAAGCCTCTTCAGAGACCACTTTGAAAATTACCTTTAAATGCCAGGCTAAAGAGAAAAACTTTTAAAATAGCACAAATTCCATCGACAAAAAGTTTGATTTCTTTTGTATTTTTCTCCTTACATTCAAGATAATTTATAAGGGGACCTATAAACAACAGTTTTACAAAGTTAGAGATACATCTATAGGAACTGCATCATGCCGCCACCCTCAGGGAATCGTGAAGCAGCCGCTAGTAAGAGGCTCTACTGTACTTCAAAAAAAATTCTTAACTGCTGCAAAAACACTCAACTGAACAACACCGATTAGATGTATATTCTGTCTCTTATTGTTTTTATATTCATTTGTATTATTGCATGTATATTGTTTTTTGAAAATAATTATGACATTATTCTCCTTAACCTGTACATGACAACTAACCTTAATAAAGTTTTCGACTTTAAAAGTATTTGTAGAAGAATTCATTAAAATTTTTCAGAGAAAACGCCTGGAAAAAGTCCAGTTTTTCCATTGCGTTCCAGCGTGCCCTTGTACCATCCATCCTGTCTCTTTTTACTTACATAAATAATATCACCTACTCGTAGTTCTAATTCAGCATCACTTTGAGGAGGGTAGGGCATAATAGCACGGTATCTGGTATAGAAATAATGTGATTAACGTATACTATGCAACGATAATCCTATGATAATGGAGGTAGAAAAACATAATTGGGTGCGGTGGGGCAGGGTAAGGTAAGATAAAGTTGTGTCTGATAGGGAAGATTAGAGTAGGGTAGGGTAAGGTAGAGTGGAGAAGGGTGGGTTGGGGTGGGATGGGGTGGGTTGGGGTGTATAGGGTGGGTAGGGTAGGAAAGGTTAAGGTAGGGAAGGACATGGTTAGTGTAGAGTTGGATAGCGTCAGTAGGGTAGGGCACAGAAGAGTAGACTTTGGTAAGTTTGGATAGTGTAGGCTAGGCTAGGGTAGAGTAGGAAAGGGTGGAGTAAGGTAAAATAACTTATGGTAAGGTGGGGTAAGGTACAGTGCTGCATGGTTGGGTAAGGTAAGGTAGGCATAGGGAAAGGAAGGGAGAGGATGGACAGGTAGGACAGGGCAGGGTACATAGCATAGAGTGTAGATAAGGGTTAAATAATACAGGGTAGGGCATGGCATGGTGGGTTGGGTGGTGTAGAGAGGGTACTCATACCTTTCTCGAGGAGGAACATTTTCTTGTCTGTGATGATAAGGTCTTGGGGGCTGCCTGAGAACCTAATGGAAGTAGGTATTAGCAGTGATTTATCTGCTAGCTATGGTAACAGTATGGCTACATTTCAATTACAAAATTTGCCACTCTATTTCTTCTTGTGCAAGTAATTAGATTGCAAGTATAGAGCCAAACAAGAAAATAAGTGTGTTTCCTGTTGCATGAGAATAATATTTGGGGTCTGTAGGTCGGATTTTTTTTACTGATACAACAGTGGAAATGAGCTTACTGGGAACCCTGTGGTGCATTTGGGAATGAAAAAAATACTAGGGTCAATAAAATCGTCAAGAAAATTAGGGTCGGTCAGTTACTGATACAACAGTGGAAATGAGCTTACTGGGAACCCTGTGGTGCATTTGAGAATGGAAAAATATTAGGGTTGGCAAAAAAATTAGCGTTGTTTGTACAACTGAAAATACACTTATTCAAAAGCAAAATAACTTACCTGTCTTGGTGGTGGGGTTTGATTTGAGTAGGGAGGAGGAGGGGTGGTTCCTAGCACCAATCGGCTTGCACTTGATGTGGGCAAGTTAACCTGAGTATGTCCACTAGGTACATCTCTAAATGTATCAATAAAAAAATGACTAGTTATGATTTCATATTAATACCGAGCTCAAGAAAATGATAAAGAGTGAAACGCAGTCCCAGAGATGCTAATTACCCTTTCAAGCATGCAAAGATTGCTTGCATTTTCTGAAAATTCCATTGTTGACATCTACACTAAAATGTTTTATAGCCAGCATTTTCAAATTTTCCACTTTCGACAGCACCAGTTTTTAAAAAGTATCGTCCTCAGAGGTAAAAATGCTGTTTAGGTGTAGCAAAGGCCTAATTCCCTAAATTCCAACTTGATTGAGAAGCATAGGCAGTATGTACTAATAATGTGTGGCCACTCATGGATGTGGGTCAATCTCGCCAAGCTTAACTAAGGATAATATAGGATAATTTAGGTGGTTCTTACCTTGTGTATGGAGGAGGATGAGGAAGGGGGGGAGGTGACCTTGATCTTTCTTTCCTCTTGGGCTTCAGTTTCTTCCAAAATCCACCCTACGAAACAAACGAGAAAAAAATGCTTTGATGAATTCTACATAAATCTAAAATTGCCCCCATTACAAAGTATGTTTCAGTGAACATTCAGTCAAGGCATTTCCATGACATTTCAAAGGGACGAGGGATGCACACTTGAAAACATGGTGTTCCCGAAAATTTCATGCAAACACTTTGACTGGCATCTAACAAAATTGTGTTGATGTATGTTGCGATGGGAAATTATACAATACTGCATGTGCTATTGATTGCTGCTGTTTCCTTACCGTCTTTGATTCGGGTGGTGGGGGTAACAAAGGTCTTCTAATACCATTACTTTGGACTGCACCAAGTCCATTAACCTCGACATTGTTGTCTAAGTTAACTACTAAATTCTCATCATGTACATTTAGTCGACCATTAAAGACTGGGGCAGATTCTGAACGATGATAGTTCGGTCTCGCAGAAGTTGTCCCGTTGTTGATGGGTCGAGGGTACTGTCGTGGACTTGGTAAAGGTGCTGCCTGACTGTTGCTATTGCTTCGTGATTTTGTTAGTAAATTGTGAATGCTACAACAGAAAAAAAAAACTTTGAAAAATGAATTTTATGAGAATGTTATTCTTATCTAATCTAATGTGTTTACCACTCCTGGGTGGATGGCTTCTCTGGGTTCTACTATCTAGAAAACCTAATTTCAATTTGATCTGTGAGTCAAATAGCCATACCCTGACTTTAATCAGCATAGATTTAGTTTTTGGGTATCAATAAAATCGATGTCAATAACTATACCTGGCTAATCGAACATAGTTGCCAGGGAAAACCCCTCGCTTTTGGTTGGACAGGGAAAATCCCTTGAACCAACCATCTTTGCATTTCTCAATAACACAGTAACTCTCTCCAGCCTTCAGTTCCATCTCGTCTTCTTTCTGGGGTCTGTAATTATACAGCGCGATATATCTAGGGAACAAGAACAAACAGTGAAAACCCTTAACCCATACTCAAACATTAGCCTTGTTCAAAATCACCACAGAATACCAATAAAAAGCAGGGGGGAAAATTAAGTGTCAAACTGATGGAAATAAAACTTGAGAGCTTCAAGTAAACCGAGTGAAAGTTTAACTGGATAAATATTTTCACTTTTTTCAATTCTTTCAATAAAATGAAATATTCTTTTTTTCTTTAATTGTCTAGGGGGAGAGCACTTTCCCTTGCCACTCCTGGACTTATGAATTTCACAAGAAGATAAAATCGTTTAATAAATAGTTTTACACTTACAACTCTTTTCCCAGTTCTGCAGAATTGGGTCTTGACTGTCCAGAACTATTACTCGAAGCAGGCAGCACACTGGGTTCCCTGTGGTTTTGCTGTGTTTGGTTTAAGGGAGCCTGCGACACTTCTCTTGTCCTCCCTTCACCATGAAAATCAATAAGATCTCCTCCCCCTGTAGTTCTTTCTGAAGGTCGTGCAGGTCTCACTGCTGTCGTTATAGCAACCTGTGGTGCTCTATTTACGGCATGTGCATTGCAGTTCTCTCCATATGCTTCTTCAAGTCTCTCAGACGAGGTAATTTCTACCGAGTGTCTACTTGGAACTCTCGCTATATTTGAGTTTTGTTCTCTTTCTTCTAGTTCATGTATAGTGTGTCTCTTGGGAACTTTGTCCCTGTTTAATATCTTGGACTTCCTGACAGGTTTTGGGTGTGGTGCTGTCGCACCTGTCATGGTCATTTGGTTGGTGGATGATGATGATGATGGTAGAGATGATTGTAGAGAGATTTCTTCATTAGAACTGTTAGATAATTCTAGACTTTCAATGACAGCTTTGGCCACAGAATTAAACTGGAATAAAGATGAAAAATTATTATTTTTATCGTGAGTTTTATTATCTACTAACTCATTATTTGGTGTCTGGATAAAAATACAAAAATACCACAGGAAGTCCAATGGACCGTTTTCTCAAGATTGCGTGCGCATCCAACTTGATGGGCCATAAAACTGAAAAATGCAAATTCAGTAAAATTGAGAAGCCAGTTTTAAAGAGGATAATAATCGATTTTATGAATTCTTATCGAAAACATTTCATAGAAATGTATGATAATCAGGGTTCKTGCTACGTTTTCGTTACAAAATTCAAGGACTTTTTAAGCACTTCTCAAGCACAAAAATTCGATTTTCAAGGACAAAGTTTTTTGTATTAGAAAATGGTTTAAACATTGATTCAATGTTACAGTGCAGCTAATTCAGCCGGGGCCACTAGCTTAGATAAATAGATCTTTAATTTACGCATTCTTACAAGTACCCAGATATTCAGCTAGGCTATTTACGAAATATACAAAAACTCTTCAATCAATTTTAATCGTTATTTATTTCAAAAGGAAAGTTAGAAATAGCATTAAGTTTGCATTAAATTCAAGGAGTATCCCAGGAGTTTTGGCGTTTTTCCCTATTTTCAAGAGCTTTTCAAGCGCCCTTAAAAACGCGTTTTCAGTTCAAGGACTTTTCAAAGATTTCAAGGAGTAGCACGAACCCTGGATAATACTCATCATAAAGCTTCTGTTCTGGTATCATGGCCTGTCAAGCTATTTCGATTTGGATGCACATGTAACCTTGAGAAAACAGTCTATTGATGTTTCTGATATATCCTTCAACTCGGCAGTCTTCCATTATCATGTATCTTAGGCTGGTATGGATCATTTTATCACAAGTCCCTTACCTCGACGAAATTCATGGGAAATATTCCAAACTTTTTGTCTAATTTGCCTTCACACCAGTTTTCATCAACACGTTTCGTGACACTTATGATATCACCCTGAGAAGGAATAATAGGATGTAATATCTAAATTTATCTCATTTATCAAGTGATCACACTGATTAGAACAGTTTTCATAAGACTGTGAAAAGCTCAGGGCATGAACACAGTCATAACACCGCAAGGGATCTGCCAGACCAATAACATTGTTTGAGAATTTACTCTCCACCTAATCAAATACCGAGAACATGCCGCAGACATGGCCACACCAAAGTCACAGCACTGTTAGACCAATCATATTGCATGAGAAAAAAATCAGCCAATTAAAATTCTAGAAAGCATCACAGTCACAGTCACGGCACTGCACGCTTACAGCACTTTGCTTTTCACAGTAATGGGAAAATTGCTCTATGAGAGAGTTACTCAGTAAAGACCGATGGAAGTGGCATACCTGTTTAAAATTCAAAACATCATCTTCTTGAACCTCATCAAAATCATAAAGAGCCTTAGCAATAGGATCATAATAGCTGTCATCAAGGCATGGTAATGGATTAATAACCTATGTAAGGTGTAAGAGAATCAACAATCAATGGTGTCGGATAAAATTGTTATACAATATTGTTCACTAACAAATTTGTTCAAATTAAAACAAAGTTTTGTAGGTCTTCGGTTTATTGGGCTCTCTACTGAACTTACTAATTTGTGCAAATTTGTGCAATTTCTAACAATTTTTTTCATTTACATATGGTACACTACCATTATAGCTTAATAATTTGTAAAATGTTTACTTAGACTCTCTGACTGGTTTATGACCTTCAAAACTTAATGAATCCCTTGTACAGGACCCAAAAGCTACTCACTTCCACATAATTAGCAGGCAGAAAACCTTGTGAGCCCTTCACTTGTCCTTCATACCAATTTTCATCCACTTGTCTTACAAGAATAACAAAGTCTCCTTTGCTCAGTGCTAAATCTCTGTTGAAATATTATATCATAAATTAATTTTATCCCTTAGTGAGACATCTCAAACACTTTATGTGACGTCACAGCGCGGCCATGTTGGTGTACCAAAACGATACATTTTCTATCCTCCGGGAATTGAACTCTATTTTTATGCATAAATGATACAGAAACTTTCTATTGCTTGGTACACCAATATGGCTGCCTTCTCATGTGAGTGAAAAAAAAGTATTCATTGCATTCACTGCAATTTGCAATTTGAGAAGTGCCGAAAGCACTTGCCAAAGACTCATGCTTGTTGTCACGCATCTCTCATGTTTTTTATGATTCCCACATTCTAAATTAACTGTTCTACTTCCTAAATATCACACATAAAAAAACCTTATCCTATATATACTAACCCTGGCTCTTTTGGTTCATAATCATATAGCACTTTTGCAGAAGGCTCCTTTGGAATTTTCTATAAACAACATATAGATATAAGCTGGGATTATGACTTTGTTACACTGTATCACATCACATGCTACCATGGCCACAGGGTACCCAACTTAGATAAAAGTGATAAATGGAAATAAAATAAACCCTTGCTTTTTTTTATAATTTCTACACTTTAAGACAAAGCTAAGGTTTTGCTTATTAACAGCAATTATATATAATGAGGGGGGGGGGGGGCATAGGACTAGAGAAATAAATTTTTATTATAAATAAAACCAAGATAATATACATGTGCATAATAAATGTAGCCTGTGTTGCCCAGCAGAAGACCACAGACTGTGGAGTAACACAAGAGAGGGAAAGAGAGAAACTTCTAATAACGAGCTCGCCATGTAAAATTCTGGTTGAACTATTTTTAAATAACTGGATGAAGTTCAAATTTCGCCTTACCATACTCCTGTGCTTTTTCAACTTGAGTGCTCACTCTCTTTCCGTATTGTTTTAAGTGATCAAAATGCCATCAAAACAATAAACGGAAAGAGCACATTATACTAAGTAGCAGTAAGAGCAGGGAGCTACAACGTCATATACTTGGGTTCTTATACAATATAAGCAAGATCTCACAAGAAATTCTTTTGTTGGCCATGCTTAGTGAAGAGGAAATGTCTAATACACTGGAGCTCAAGAGGGGACTTAGAAATGTCACCGTACAATGTAAAGCCAATAACTCGCTTAAAACTAGTTAAACAATAAAACAAACAGTCAATTATCCCAAGTGTGCGCAAGTCTGAAAAACAGCACTCTAATGGGCGGTTAAAAGTTTTCCTTGGAATTATAATTAGTATAGATAATAATGCCTATGACAGGAAAGGAGGGTCGGTCGGTCCCTTCCGCTATAACTTTTGGACGACCTTCCACGAAAATCTATGCCTATTTTGCGGTAATAAAATAGCCTTTAAATAGACGGTTATAAATCAACGAGACCAAGATATGGGAGAATGAAAAAGCCGGCAAGCTGTGTCAAATGGATGTCGAGGTGATATATGATGAAAAGGCGAAATAAAAACATTTTATCACGTTTGTGGTAGGGTGATGATAGACAGGTATACATACTACAATAGACGGCATTGTATTAAATAAAGCAATATTTATCTCGTAAACCACTAGATGACTATCCACAATAAATTTATTTACTAACTTTATACAAAGCCTAACCTGCTTGCTAAAATAAATCTTGAAATTAAAGTCGGGATTAGTTAATACTTGGCAACCATGTTCGAGTGGGGAGCAACAAAAGTCAAGGTGAATTGGCAACAAGACGAGTTTTCCCAAGTACAGGAATTCTGTTACAAGACGTCCCACCTCCAATAAATCTTACCCCCGTATTCGAGAAAAGCATTTGTGATGAGATAGGAGGATTGTTCTTAATCATGTCTCCCAGGGAGAGTTAGTAAAACTGATCAAGACTGTCAGAAAAAGTTTGTTGTCTTTGAGGCCAAAGTCAAACATTCACAACACAACTTTTGCCCCCTCGAGATATCAATCAAAAACCCTCGACTATAAACAGTCAAAATATCATTCTTACCTGTTTTACTGACTTTTCTTTATCACAAACCGGATTCCTTCGATTCAGTCCTTCTAATATCCGTATAAGTAAAATGTTTGGAAGTAGACTGTCGATGTCTTCTTCGACCAAGACTCTACATTCGGGACAGCGCAGTTCTTTTCTCATGGATTGTATTTCGACAAGACATCTTCTACAGAACGTATGTTGACATGGCAGAACTTTTGAGGTGTGATCTAGTCTCTCTAGACAAACTGAGCACTCTAAAAGCTCACTTAATTCTTTATGATCCATACTTGTCCTAAAATCAGAACTTCCCGAGGCAAAGTTAGTAAAAAGTGCAAACAAGCTTTACGTAAGTTTTGGCATCGTCCTTGGATTGAGTTCCAACACCTAAAATATTTGGTCTTCAGATATCTTGATTTCTTCTTAAACCAATGGAATAACACAGAAGTTCCTCTAGTGATGTTTTTCGTGGTTCTGGAATTAAATTGTATTGTTTAACGGTGTACAAAGGCCATACTTCGCCGTTATTCGAGTAGTTCGTAATTCATTCTTGTCTTTCCTTCTGTGGTTTGTTGTCTTCATAGTACGCATGCCTACTACTCACCATAATTTATTTATATATTCTGATGTAACTCTTCTCATGAACGCATGCAAAAATTGCCGCCAGGATACTTTTAACAAATATAAACACTTTTGACACTATTATCCCAAATTACATATGAATATCAGCATTTTTGAAAAGTTAGAGCGTTTAGAATATTGAATGAATGAGTTTGGAGGAAGTCGAGACTTACTAGCCTCGTTTTGGTGTTTTTCTCACATCTTACTGTACATTGTTCGTTTCCTAATTTTCTAGTTTTAGTTCAATGAATATGATCTTCTTTAAGAATGTTATAGATATTTCATCGACTCTCATTTACTAAAGGGAATTTTTTCTGATTTTGTTTTCATCTACTTACTTGGGACCGCGTTGAAGGGATTTTCAACTAGGTTTTTAACTCGTGGAATAAACAAAATCGCCCCTCCTGCATTGTACACAATCTCTTCCTCTCTTTCTTCTCTCCTTACTCAAATCCGGTGGAATTAGACTAGTAGACTCAACCAGTTCCAAAGATAGGACTCGAAGTTTTGGTCCCACTTGAATCCAAGACTTCCCTTACGACACCAAGAACGAATATTCAAACAGGTTAACCAACCCAGGGGAGTAGTATAGGGGATGGGGGTTCCAGCGCAACGACCACCGGAGGATTACCCGTCTAAAGTGAATTCCTCGATTCGTACCGCGATTACCCGCATCCCGTGTTTATGTAGTTAAATATGTTAGTCTATATATGGAGTGCGAAGATTGTAAGAGAACTTTTAAGAAAGAAGTGGACTTGAAGAAGCATTTGAAGATTAGAAGAGTGTATGGATTGTCCGCGCCTCGACAACCATGTTTCGACTACCTTTTCTACTGGTAGGCACAAAGTAGTATTTTTTTGTGTCCTCTGCGCTGGTAGCAAGCACCAGAAATGTCCATAGGGAAGTAGGTGGAGGCGAAATGCCTCTCCATGGTAGCAAGGGCCCCAAGAAATGCTA
>NW_022258337.1:250651-290421 GCF_009602425.1 Actinia tenebrosa
CACAGGGGATTCATAGGATACAGGGGATTCATAGGATACAGGGCATTCATAGGATATAGGGGATTCATAGGATAAAGGGGACGTTTCGAGATAACAATAATTAAAGAACTATAATGTTCAGGAATGAACATAATATATTAATTTACATAACTATTCTGCAAGTAATCACAATCCAAGTCAATTAAATGTCAAGACCCTTAATGAACTATTGAAATGGTTGGTAAAATAAGCAATTGGCAGCACATTCTTCCCATTCTCACAAATAAGACTTGTCAGGAATCCAAATGAGACCAATATTGATGCTTTCCAAAAATTTATATCAAGAACAACTGAAATAAAATAGAATAGAATAAATAAATATTTCATCATATTTTGCATTGGTAATACGAGGAGTCATTGCCAAGTCTCCTTAGCCAGAGGAGCCAGTGGCTAATTTTATCAAATAGCAAATAAAATTTGTAACAGTACACATGCATTTGAATGCAAATTACTTAACAATTCAACCAACCATGTATTGCTTCTGCATTTGAAGTAAGCACAAAAAGTTTAATCAACCACAGACAGAGCTGACTAGAAGAAGGATCTGCCCATAGCACCACAGGAATCACAAGGAGCTTGCCGAAGCTGGATAGCAAAACTGCTACGAGAGCCTTTCTGTGAAAAACAAAAAGCATAACAGAAAACAAATCTGTTATCCAACTAGTATATGGAGCGCTGTGGGTTTGATTTCCATCTGGGACAGAGTTCCCTATGCCTGATTCGGTCCATGTAGTTTTCATAATATTCATTATTGACATACTGTATCACTGTTCTAGAAAACAAATTGAACAAAATATATTCAGCTAATAGCGCCTTAATATGCAGCCCGTAAAGTTCTCATAAATGTAAAGTGCATTAAGTATTTGAAATGCGCTATATGAGAAACTTCCATTATTATTATTATTATTATTATTTAGGAGACACCTTCAATTCCACCAGCACCTGTATAAATTTATTCAACCCTTTTTCATAATTCTATGACCAGTACAACTAATGTATTATCCAAGACACCAGGGTTTTTGGCTTTCATCAATTAAATTTCCAACAGTCTGAGTTAGTATTTTTTGATTGATATAAGATGGTGAAAAGTGGCTATTCTAAATCGAATGAAGAGGATTGTAGAGGCATTGTACGACAAGGATTTTAAAATGGTCTAAATATTGCAAATGATATGTTTATTTTACCTGTATGACACCTTTTTATTATTTGAAGTCAAACTAAGAAAAACTTTTATACCAAGAAGAAGACCAAAGAGATATGACAAATATTCTGTATGAAAAAATAAAGTATCAATTGATAAGTAATGAGAAAATTGCAATGGACTGTACCGGTATTGCAGGATTAGAAAGCCCTATCTTTCCTGGGTTTTACAGAGGGAGGAAGACCAAAGAAGCTAGAGAAAAACACTCAAGTTAAGGGGCATTGCCAACAAACTCTGTTCATATAATTATGATGTGGAGTCCAGAAATCAAACATAAGAATCTAGATGTGAGAGCATTAGCACTATTCCACCTTTATTCCATCATCATGTTTTTGTAAAACACTTCCAGTCATCCCATTTGAGCTCATGTTTGGTTCGCTTCTCTTTCTTACTCCGAGGGTTTCTTTGACCCTCTGGTTTTCCCTCCCTCCTCTCAAATCAACCTTAATTATACCAAACTGGTTAGAGCTGTGCTAGCACTGCTGTACTTCTTGCAGTGGTCATTAGCAATGATGAGTTGAATTGGTTTTATTGTTTGACCCTGTAGACATACACTACATGCACAACTGTAATGAAGATGGGAATTTCAGAATATTGTGATTAACATGTTTCATGAAAACTTAAATATAGATTTACCAATACATGATTGAGAAAGAAATATGTAGTAAAATTCCAGTTCTAGTACTGAGTGGTCTGGCAGTGTCCCAGCTAATGTCTTGTTTGGATATTGAGAATAATTTACATCTGACCATTTCATGTCTGATAAAAAAGTCAAGGCTATCAAATTATACAACATTTAACATGATTTCAACAATATTGAATTCAACTACATATACATTAATTGAAAATAACTGATGTATATTATATTTGAAGCTATCCACTTCAACTAAAAGAAGTTTTTGTCAGGCCAGCAAAAGGATACATGCATCACTGAGCAAGTACAGTACACACAAGTGCCATTCTATCTGAAAGAGTTAAAAACCTAATTAATTTTTGTTAAAATAACATATCTATAGAGGCTTTGCACCATCACGTGACGGCAGCCATGTTAGATGGCAGGAACAATACAATCGTTTTACATCAGAAAGAATTCTATTCCCAAAAGCAAAGGGATTTTATTATTCTGCCATCTAACCACAGGCAATCCAAGCTGTATTATGGGTGCTGGCATGTGATGGTGCAAAGCAAAGCCTCTATTCCCAAACTCAATCCCCCCTCAATTGCACAAATATTTCTAAAAACATGTCTAACCTTAGGTTTAATGTTGAATAAGACATGTCTGTATGCTTGAGGTTTGTGTAAGAGAATATCCAAGCATATCAGAACAGGATCATATTCCAAGTATTTGTCCATCACTTGATTGCAGCTTTCCTGTAAAATGTTCATGTCATATAAGCTTAATGAATGCAAAACATTGATATCTACAACATCTTTGTCATGATAATACTTCTTGATAAAAATATGTATACATTTACAATCTTTCTATCCTTGTAAATACATATTACAAAATCTTTATCGCAAAAAAATAAAAGCTTTAAAGCAAACAAGAGTGGAAAAAGGCAGAAATAGCTAGGACAATATAAAAAAAGCAAGTAAGAAATGCCAGCTGAACGAAAATCAGTCAGTTGTCATGTCTCCGGATGTAAGTATGCAGGTTTATAACAGCAAATCTATACGAAGAAATAACATTTAGGTTAATAAAAACTCTTTACTTACACAAAACAAAAGCCTGATTGCACCTCCTTGGAATTTTCGATATAACTTCTTAGACTTGCAGTGCTTTCCGCACTCCACACAAACACATTCACCAGCCGTCGCCATTATTTCTGCTTGCGAAGTTAAATTTTGGCAGGCGTTCCTTACTTCATACACAGGGTGACCGATTAAGACATGGCCGACGGTGCTGCCGAAAGCAGTTGGGGAGTATCAAGTACGGAATCTCACCCTTTGTCGTATTTTACTTGTATGATGTGCTTAATGACTGAATGCTATATAATCGCCCGTGTGGACGCTGGTTGTCGCGTTTGTATAGTCCATACTAGTATATATAGTCGCTCGTGTGGTATTGCGCTAGCCATTCATTACCGTCCGTTGCAATATGGAAACGTCAGGCGATACGGGACATCGATAAATGTACATGCCTAGCCATACAGCCATACATAGTTATATAGAGCCATACATAGTTATATAGAGCCATACATAGTTATATAGAGCCATACATAGTTATATAGAGCCATACATAGTTATATAGAGCCATACATAGACATACATGCGTATGCATAAGTTAACATAGCCATACATGTAAAAATGTCATGCCATAAATGTCTATTATCGAGATAAAATGTTTCCAAACTTCTTCTCGAACTTGTTATCAGACTCTTCGTCCATGATGACTGTAGCGGTTAGAAATCCATCATCATCAGCCTCAGTTTCGTGAACGATTGTTTCATGATACAAGTAATTGAAAGGATAAAGAATAACAGGCTTGACTTGTGATTGAATGGTGTGTTTTGAGGAAAAGGCTACATCCCGGGCGTAGAGTGCGTTTCACGGGCCCCTCACAGACCAAATTACATACATTTACTGTATTTTATGGGGGTCCTTCTCCGCCCGTGATGTAGTCTTCCCCCGTATGTATCTTGGCTTTACTTTGTAACCCCTTTGCAAGTTTTTTCCAAGACCTTCCACTTCTAGTATGAAAGGATCATAACGATTATATTATACATGACTAAGAAAAACTCAGGGTACAGACTAATCCATGCCTGGACTCACTTTTTGTCCGATACAATCAGCTGAAAAATATTTTTCTCCGCGCGCGACTTTTGAGCTTGCGCGAGCGGATGGAAATTAACTAGAACTAGTCTAGGTACAGACAATACAACAAGCTAAATATTCTTTTCCTGGCGCTCGACTTTTCAGCTTGTTTGAGCGGATAGAAATTAAGTCTAGAACTAGTCTAGGTACAGACATGCCGTGCCGTGTTCTCAAAGGTGTAAGGACAATATAAAGGCTAAACAGGGACCACGAGATTCAACGTAAACCGCAAAGAAAGGGAAATAACAAAATATTACAATTATCCATACTATATATGAAAAAAGTGATTATTTCTTCATCTCAGTGTCCCCAATTAGTTGCATAAACTAAATACATCGACACTTAAATAAAGTTATTTATTTTTTATTTATTTTTATTTTTACCCTGCCGATCAAAGTGAGAGCACTGACGGCAAAAAGACATGTGGATTTTAGCATGTTGGGTCTTGTTTTGCGAATGGAGGAAACCCGGACAATTGCGGAGAAAAACTCAAGGGAAGGACCTAACAAACTCTACTCACATGTGATGTTGAGTTCATATCACGAGTTGATACCAAGACACAAGACATGAGAGGCGAGTGAGTAACACAACGCCACACTCTTTTCCCGAATGTAAATAAAATATTGGATCGATAACGCTACATTGTACGTTTGGATTAAATCGCATTTGATCCTGAGATTAGCCGTACGATCGAGCTTGATTTCCGCTACAATCGTTTCAATCCTAGGTAAGACACACTCGCGCCTTCAGAGGCGATTTCACCTGCGAAAGTTTCGTGAAACCCAGATTCCATGCGTTTCTATTATACTGAGTATTATAGGAGTGAATGGGGTTTGGATACGGGATAAGATTTTTATAATATTTTTTTCAGAACTACGTAACATTACTGTTGCTTGGTCACTGTAATGTGGCCATAGAAATACCATATGAGTTTGCGTATCGAGATAAAATGTAGTTCCATACTCTCTCAAAATGTTCTCAAACTCGCCGTTTGTCGCTTCGTCCATGATGACTGTAGCGGTTAGAAATCCATCGTCATAAGCCTCGGTTTTGTGTACGATTGCTTTATGAAACAAGCAACTGGAAGGATAAAGAATAAATGGCTTGACTTGTGATTAAATGGTGTGTTTTGAGGAAAAGACTACATCCCGGGCGTAGAGTGCATATCACGGCCCCCTCACAGACCAAATTACATACATTTACTGTATTTTATGGGGGTCCCTCTTCGCCCGTGATATAGTCTTCACCCGTACTTTGAAATGCTTTACATTTAAATCCATTTGGAAGCCATTTTCTCAATTCCTAACGATTAAAAGGTGGACAAATCATAAAGAGTCTGCCAACTAGCGTCATCGGTAGCCGAGAATGAAAAAACTAAAATAAAAAACAATATCTTGAGGGAGATTTTTAGACTAAATATTAGTTAAACTTTTCATAACCAAATCCATAAACCCACGTACAAAATCACCTGGGACGGGGGTACGTTGGGATTCGTCCGGTCAGTAAAAACGTCCTGGCATTGGTAAGCTCAAATTTTCAAATGATGTTTATCTAAGATGACCTTAAATGAAGATCTCGTTTTTTTAAACTTTCTATTGGTGCGGCTAAAAGTTAGAATTTTATTCTTTCCTGAGTATCCTTGAATTATCATTCAGGGAAATTCATAAGATATATTTTCCTAATTTCTTTACTAGTAAATTATGTACTTTTTGGTCTGATTACTTTTGTCTGTTTAGTGTGTGCTGGTATTCATTACTTAATACAACAAATGCAACTGATTATATTGATTTGACATAGCTTTATTCATCATTTCCAGTTAAAAAAAACTTCAATAGTTTCGATACATTATTACAGCATCAAATAAAAAATACAAAAGAAATATTTTAAACTAAAACGAAGAAAAAACGTATTACAGTATAAAACAGTAATGATGAAAAGGTAAATTATACACCGTGAAAAGTTGAAAAAACTTACTGACGTTTCGGACGCTAGTCCTTCGTCGGAGTAAAAGAGCAAAAGAGCTCTTTTACTCCGACGAAGGACTAGCGTCCGAAACGTCAGTAAGTTTTTTCATCTTTTCACGGTGTATAATTTACCTTTTCATCATTACTGTTTCATTAGAAACACCGACGCAGCTCACACTAGTTTTTAGCTAGTTACATCTTCTTATTACAGTATAAGGCAAAAATAGAATGTTTTTCAACTAAAGGAAACAAACGAACGTAAAGAAATCCTAAAGTGTTTTATTTGAATTCTATTCAAGATTCTTTGATCACTTTTTAATGTTGTTCTTTAATTTCTTTTTAGTGATTTGGTTTGAAAACCCTTTCGTAGCTTTTCTTTCCCCACTTAGCGGCTATCCTTTCCTCTGTTTTGCTGGCCGCCAAATTTTTTATAGTACGGGTTTTTGATTTTGGTTATTGACATTTTCTATAAAAAAAACAACGAATAAACCAATGATTAAACTACCTTTTAACAGGCACGGATCCGGGAATTTGAGGAAACCGGGGTAGACGAGGGGAAAAAATAAGAAAAGAAAAGAAATAAGAAAAGGGGCATACTTCCTAGCAAAATTTCACAATATGGTTTCCGAAAAATCCTGCCAAGTGTATGGCTACAGGTTTTGTGAAACATATTTTTTTAAATCAATCCTGCAGCAGTCGTTTTGTTGCCGTCCTTCAGTCTACACTAAAGCCACGCCAAGAAAAACAACCTTCGAGAACTGAACAGTTTCTTGTATAATGATTACGACAATGGAAAGTTCGAGCCTCTAAGAGGAGTTTTAGCTAGTTTTCAACTTACCATCTTGTTCTTGTAACCATGGGGACGTTTATGGTGTGACTTGAAGCACATCTTCATTCGCCAAAAGCACCTCAACTTCAATGGACAGCTGGAAGCATTTTCAGTGCATTCTTTCAATTCCTTTTTACATTTGGCCTGTAAAGTTTCAACGAAAAAAAGAAAAAGAAAAATTAATACTCCTAATCATAAATAGCCATTCCGAGATTGAGCAAAAGACTGGGACGAGTTGGATTTGCAGTGCATCTTGGAAATATGTCGTCCCCTAAAACAGTCCCACCATGCATCACTACAATGCCAACTCGACCTAGTCTTTTCCTCACCCTCGGAATGGAGCTATTACCATCTTTGAGTATCTTTGAGGGTTTTGTGTTTGGACATGTTAGTAATTGTCATTATAAATTCTTATAAAGGCTACCACGTAAAAAGACTAAACGTCGAGTCATACCTTATTAAAATTTGCGCTTTCAAATCGAAATTCTTAGTATTACAATAGTCTGGAATTTTCGCGCCTAAACGCGTGCGCCCGTATAGTCTCTGTTTGCCAATTCATCCATAAATGGAATGACGACACATGCTCGTAACAACTGGAAGTAAGCCAACTCATAATATCTATAATTATTAATGAAATATCATTAAATATTTTAATATAAATGATATCGAAAAACGAACCATGAGTTTGAGGTTCCATCTGCGTGAGTATTCGTTCATGTTCTCTTCATCTTCATCAGGGTTCATTGTTGGAGGTGGACCGGTAGGACGAGAGCGATTCATGCAGTCATGGAAGTCGTATATGCATTGAAGTCTTTCGCTGCAGCTGTTGGCGTTCTTGAAACACCCTTTCCATTGCATCTTGCACTTAAACTACAAGGGAAAATGTCAGCCCAAAATAAGGGCATTTTTAGGTGTCATAGAATCGCGAGTTTAAACCAAAAATATGTCATAATGGGCCTGTTTTATCATAAAGATAATTTACTTGAATATTTACCATTTCTGGGTTCATGGTTGGACGTCGATGTCGGCCGTGAGGTCTACGGTGATGATGGCGGGAAGGTTTTCGGTGACCTTGTTTTCGTTTACGGTAGCAAAAGCCTTTCCTTCTGTAGCACATGAATTTCTTAAAGCAATCGTTCCCTGCACGTTCCATGCATTTGTTGAACATAGTTTTACAAATCTGCAAAATCAAACAAATTAGCGATTTTAAAATATATTAAAATTATCAATTATAATCAGTACTACTTCATAGATACTAAACCGCGAACAAAAATGAAATTATTACCATTTTAGATGGTGTCTTTGTAATGGACGGATTCTGCTTTTTTTTCTCGGCCTCCATACATGTGGTCTTGTTTTCGTAACAGGCAAGATACTCTTCACAATCAGTAGCATTCACGAAACACTTTTTTGCCTTTAGCATACACTGTTGGAAAAGGGAAAAAAATATTCATAATTAAATTGCAAATTTAAATCCAAATTGATAAGCAATCAACTTTCAAGTGCTTTCAAGACATCTAAACCGAACAAAACAACACTCACGCGACTTTAGCTCGAGGAGACAAAAGGATTGGTGAGTTAAGTGTTGAGTTCAATGACTTTTCAAATATTTCCTAATGACATAATGATTAAATGTGTTAAGTCAGTTGACGACGAACAGAGCTGCCGGGGCGATCGTAGCATGGTACAAAGGATTTCTCAACTTTTCTTTCTTCGTCTTGTACCCAAAAGCCAATATACCGAACCCTGAATCAATCTCTAGGCTCAAAAAGAAGTCGCAGGGCTCGAAAACCTCACAACTTTAATTTAAAATTATAGCGTGCTGGGTTTTAAAAAAGGGCTACTAATACAATAACAAAATTAATATATTTTGTCTTTTCGAAGTAGATTTTCCCATGTTTTGAATGTTTCAAGTGAAAAAAAGTTGAAAAGTTAAAATTTTTTTTAATGGGGTTCGAAGAACACGCAAAACTGAGCAATGTAATGCTGGATTTGACGGAACAGGTCAGTTCATCCGGAGGATTTATAAATAAAGGTTAAAAGTTAGTACCTCGAGGTCTAAATTTGGATAAACGCTGATAAAAAGCCTTTCGTATTTAGGGAAAAAAAAAAGAATTGTACCTTTTTCCCGAGCCAGCGTCTCTTTGTAGGCCAGTAGCCGGTTGTAGGACGGGTTTCGTCCTCGTCATTTTCATCATCATCATCATCATTTTCATCATCGTCTTCGTCGTCGTCGTCGTCGTTGTCGGCAGGCCCTTCTAAATGTTCAGCAGATATCTGAGCGTCAGCATCTTCAAACTCATCGAAATCTCTATTAATTTTGTTGATGCCCGAATCGATATCTTCTGGCTGAGCACGGACGAGAGCCACCAACAAGAGAAGTACAACAAAGAGCAAAGACTTCATTGTTATTCGCAGAAACCACAACCTCAAACTGAACTAGCAAGCGATGCAACTCTCTATTTATCTTCTCGATGGAATACGTTGTGATGATTGATGTGGCAAGCCAAGGAGAGCCAAATCCGTATCCGTATCCCGGGGGGGTACTCTGCCAGGATTTGGGTAGGGGTGTTCCGCTGGGATTCTGAAAGGGGTACCCTGTTTATGACAAAAAAAACTCAAATTTGTAGACCCTGTTTATGACAAAAGAGATAATTAATTGCACTGAGTTCCTGTTTCAATATATCATGTCATCTCGCGTATCGTTTTTTTATAACCATAATAACCAGTTTCAGTCAATACGAAAGTAGAAACCCTGAATATGACAAGAAACTCAAGAAGAACTTGGAACTTGAGTGAAATTACATACCCTGTTTATGACAAGAAGCTTGAAAAACCATACCCTGTTCAGCGGATCATCCCCGTATAGTCCATATATTGGAGTACCCCCCCGGGATCCGTATGTAATCCTGAGACAGAAATGCAAGCTTAAGTATTACCGGTACGTGCACGTTTGGCTGCATTCCAACGCAAACACTAAAGGTCAAATTATTTTGTTTTGCTATACTTTCCTTGCTATTTTCCTTCTATTGAAAAGATTTTGAAAGTAATATTACTTGAAATTTGATCTATAGCGACCTTGAGTACCATTAAAGAGATGATTATCTTCTAGCAAGAAGAAGAACAATAGCAAACTATTCCATTCACCTTAATGATCTATACCAAGTAAGTCTCTCTGAACTTGAAGCATCAAACATGGCATAATCGAATAAATTACGTGAAGTAAAAGGAAAAAGAAAGATAAAACATTAAAAAATATAGAGAGACAGTTTTACAATTTTTTAAATAGATAATTTTTAATTTCGTTGAAAATTTGTTTGTCTCAACATGTATTGGAACAAACTGCGACGACGTCTCAGGAACCAATAAAAATCGGATACATCAACAAGTCGAAGCTTACGGATGGAACAGTTGTCACGTGCACCGGTAGAGTTAAACCTTTTTTTTTTTTTGGTCTAAAACATGGACTGAACTGGACACGAGAAAACATGGAGGGAGCGGACGTAAAAAACATGGACCGTGGTAGAAAATATGGACTCGGGGTCAGACGCATCTGGATACCTTATCTGTATGTCACATTGACGATCTTCATAATGTAGCAAATTTTTTATCTTTTTAGATACAATTTTAAAATTTCATACGAAAACTACTCGTGATGGTTTTTATTCTAGTAAGGTGATTGGCGACATCTTTAAAGTGACTGTAACGTGCCGCATGCTGTCATTGGAGACCGCTCTCGGCAGAAGCTTGGGGATCCTTATTCTACTCTACTCTGCTGAACTGATTACATGAGCTGTATCTATAATGATCCTATGACAGGTGTCAATCTCTAATCAATGTGATACAATCGTCGAATCATGATTGGCTAAAAGAATAAGTAAATTCCTAAGTGCGATATTCTAACGACGAGTAATTCGAGTGAAAATCTAAGAATTAAGCATAGCTAAAATTAAAGCTAATATATGAATATATTGTAAATGTATAGAAAAGGTTACAAGGAACATTTCTATCATAAGACTCTAAAGGATAATTCTAAAATAACTGAACAAAGGGGTAAAAACTTTGTAGGGCGATAATTCTAAAATAACTGAACAAAGGGGTAAAAACTTTGTAGGGCGTAACCAGAGGTACAAATGCTAAATTTGAGGAGCTAAGAGGTTTACTTATGAATTCAATTGAATTCCTTGAGATAAGCAGTGGTAATTAGAAAACTGATGTCGTGCTTAATTAGTCTTTGAAAACATTAATTTTCTCTCTCATAACAATACTCTCTATTTTAACGATGTTGTTGCTCAACTAAATCAGCTTCTTAGGCCCAGTTCAGACAACGAAACTCAGCTCAAACAATAGGTCTTGACATTTGCAATAATTTCGACACATGAAATTCGATGTCTAAACCATTTGAATAACATATTCATAATCAAAGGTCTTCAAAATTACTCCTTGTCTCAACCGTTAGAATAGCATATTCCCCCGTCAAGGTCTTCAAAAATACTCTTCTGAAAATACTAGTAGGCCTCCCTTTTTGATTAGTAAGAAATTGACTCTCCCATTTAAATGAGGAATAATAACTCTGACGGGATAATAAAGTATTCTACACTGTGCACGTATACTCAGCATCATTAAGGCATGGCTCTCAGATGAAAAACTGTTTAGCTATATCATAGCCAGTTTTCTACGAATCTTCCCCAAACTTGGCAAGTTAATGTCTTTTGTGAAAAGAAGGAACCTTAGAGCCTTGGTTACCATGGAAACTAAGTCACKTGACCACAAGGCCGCCATCTTGGATTTTTAAACAAGCCGTTTGAAAAAGTACCGAAACATCTTTAAAAGTCATGAAAATGCAGATTACTATTCATATTTACAATGCCTATATGGATCTAATTGGATATCTTGGAAATTATTTTAAGTTTAATTTTTAGAATATTTTCTATTCTTTCCAAAAAATTAAAAATATTCTAGAAATTAAACTTAATATAATTTCCAAGATATCCAATTAGATCCATATAGGTATTGCAAATATGAAAAGAATATGGATTTTCAGAACTTTTGAAGTAGTTTCAATACGATTACAAACGATTTGTTTAAAAAATCCAAGATGGCGGTCTTGGTGTCACGTGACCTGGTTTCCATGGTAACAGATATGCGGTAATTGCTTGCCTTGAAGAATGACTACTACGAGCCAAATTTGGGAAAGATTCATAATAAACTGTCAAAGATATGAATAAATAACTGATTTTCCATCACTTCCTCAAAAGAGCCATGCCTTAATGGTGCTGAGTAAAAGTCTACTGTCTGTGGTTTTAGCGGCTTCAGGGCGATACAACAACAGATCTATTACTCCGATTCAGTCCAGTCCATGTTTTAGAACGTCCCCCTTTTTTGTTGGGGAATATTTTTTTGCATCGTATTTCTTGTGAAGGCAACTTGCCAGTTGCCCAGCCCTGCTTATAGCCATGCTGAGTCATTTTCTTTTTATGGTTGCGTAGGTATCATTTCCGGTCTCGTGTGAATCTTATCAGGCCAGAAAACTGGCAAGATTTCAGGTGATTGAGACGAAGCCGATTAACTTGTTTGACTGGTTTCGTAAGCTCTGGCTTTGACTACGTCCATGTCATGCAGGTTTGATTTTAAAGCTAGTACGTTTTAAAATTAGTAGCCTTCTCCTTAGCCTCCTTTTCAGCCGTTCTTAGGGAAACGTTGCGTGACGACCCTAAGAACGGCTTCAAAGGAGGCTACCTTCTCCTTGGCTCTTTTTCTCCTTGGGCTTCCTGTGGTGAGGATAAAGAGTGGCTTTACAGGGATCCCAACGGCAATTTTTTTAAATTTTCGTGATCTGTAACAAGAAAAAAAATCTTTTCTATGATTTGTGATCCTAGCATGTTCTAAAATTCGTGTATCATGAACGCTAATATTAATTTCCTTGAATAGTGATCGTCCTTTCTTAATATGTTGTTAACTGTTAAGGATATCCTCCTTAGTTCCGTCCCTATTTCATGATGAGCTACTGAGATTCGAATGAACGTGATCGACAGGTTTGGTTTAGCCTAGAGGCTCTGCCTCTACGTCCATCATGTCAAACAGGTTTTGAGCGAACTACTTGTTTACCTGATATTAGAACGAGAGATTCGAAAGTTAACCGGTAAAGGTCACTTATTAGTGCACCGTAACTGGTTCAACATGCTCTGCCTATTACAACGCCCAGCATCAAGTCATACAGGTTTTGAACGAACTAGTTGTTTATCTCAGCTCCGTGATTTGGATCGACATTCAATTCTAAAGATACCGGGTAAAGTCAGCTATCAGTGCACTCATGAAAACTAATAGAGACTCGAATATTAAACCTGTTCCGTCGGCATGCAGGTTTTAAAGATAAAGTCAGTTATTAGTGCACTCCGGATGAACAACTGAGACTCACGCGCGGACGCTAAAGCAGAGGGTCGCGCCTTGTACTTGGTGACACGCTCGCGTAGATTCAAAAACTACGTGCAAAGTGTTCAAAGTTTTTTAGCGTCGTTCAGTTGTTGGATAATTTTAAAGGGAAGTACTGCTAGTATAGCTAGTAGAGAGTAAGACCAGCGTGCTGAATGTATTGCATTTAGTGTTTAGGGTAGGATTTGACTCGTTGGTCTAGTTTAGCTCAACCACGACGGGTAGATCAGAGTTTTTCTCGAAATAATCATAACTTTAATGATTGTATTTCATGCATATGGAGCCGGAATGAGCGCGCGCGCGGTATGTCGTAAAACCTGGACTGGACTGACAAAACCTGGAGTGATAAAACCTGGAAAATTATAGATTTAAATATTATTGAGGAATCAAGAGTTTCAGATTAGTTAAAACGCTTTCAATTGATAAAATATAATACCTATTTAGTTACTCTTACAAATATTTCGTCATAACCAAAGCCTGCAATGTGTAGCCTGGCTCCCTCCCAGCTATTTTAACTGACCTATTATCTGGTGTCTGTCATGTACTGGAGCGGGGTTGATACAAAATATAAACCAGGAGCTTCTAGAATCTGATAATGCTGTGGCTTTAGAATGCAAATGTCAAAATAAAAAAACTATTACGTAACTTTATTTCCGTCTTGCACGGGACAGCACTGTTATGTTCAGTGTCAGGAATACCGGCAAGTTCACCTCAAGGCCATAGAATCTCTTCTTTTGGGTAAGTTATTGTTTTATTCCCAACATGTGATAAATACACTGATTCTTGTCATGGTTTTTAACAGTTTTTCATCAGTTCAGTCCGAGAGTCAAATTTGAGTGGGGCTTGAACCAACCAACAAATAGATGTCAGCTTTTGTCAGTCCAGGTTTTGTCAATCCAGGCTTTATCAGTCCAGTCCAGGTTTTATAACATGCCCGCGCACGCAGCTAGTGTTTGTTAGTATGAACAGTCTGTCTTGGGCAGATAAGTAATTCTGCGAAGTTTTCTTTATATTTGGGATCAATTCATTTCCGGCAATGTCTTTAAAAAAAAAGAACTCCTTGTTCAAGGATTCGGCCGATTGTCTCAGCCACGTCTCAGCCCGCCAATGTGGAGCTGGTAACGACAGGATACACTTCTCTCAGGAAAAGAACTTATTTTTAATGATGTAGATACCGTTTCTAAATAAAGTTTATTATTGTTATTATTATTATTATTATTATCATCATCATCATTATATTAGTATTATTATAGTATTATGTATTATTGCTGAACATACCACACGGCTATGCCTAAAGACTCGTAAAAGAACATTATATTCCCCTTGAAAAATCACTGAACTGTTCGTGGTCTTAATAAATTAATAAATACACTGAAGTACTTCGAGCCAATAAAAAAACTTGCAGTTTAATTACTTAAAATGCTTCTCCAGCTGGGAACGCAGTAATATTAAAGTAAAAGTAGTTTCTTTTTATCTCCCTAATAGAACCCCTTTGGTGAACTATTTTCAACAATAACATTTCTTTAATTTGTGGTGGGAAGTCTTACTGAATAGTGACATGGATTCTCAAATACCAACCAAGAAAAGTGCTTTTTTTGTTTTTAGCACACTTGTCATAAGTATTCTACGCTGTAAATAACTAAAACGTTGTTTTGAAATCTGATTAAAGCCCTCTTTTTATGAGTCCGAATTGTTTGCATTTTTTGTCACTAAGTTCTAGAAAAAGGCATGATGCGTGCTTCATCAGGTCTCACCCGTTCACGCACGACATTGAACAATTCAAATACGCAACTGAAGTAGTCATGGAGCACAACTATGACTCGGAAACAATGAATCTATTGCAACGAGCAGGCCCGTAGCTAGGGGGGTGCAGGGGGTGCGTCCGCACCCCCCCCCCCCCCCCACCACGCGAGCTAAAGGTCCGCTTTTTAAGCAAGTGAGATTTTGGCTGGTATGATATTTTCACGTAAAACTAAGTAAAAAAAATCAATTTTACTTTAATAATTTATCTATACCTATGCGTCCTATGGGACTTTAAAAAAATAAAGTATATGGTTGGTCCACTTTTTGTAAATTAGCACCCCCCCAACAAAAATCCTAGCTACGGGCCTGAACGAGTGATTGTCAATTTACTGCTATTGCTGGGGAGGCAAGGATTATTCGCGTTAAATCGTGATTGCGATTTTTTCAATTTTCGGGATTTATTACAGGAAAAATATTTTTTAGTTTCTTTGATCTGTGATTCTACTAATTTTTTTTAATCGTCGTAAACTGTGCGGAGATCCCCCACCACCTTACCACCGCTGTGTACTCTTAAGCTTGCATTTTGAAAGCTTAATTTCAGTCATATTAGCGTTGTTCCAAACATACGATAAAACACAACTTGATCAATCACATAAGACATAACGCAACATTCCATCCAAGGCCTGCATCCTTCAGGCTGGCTCTCTGCTGTCAGTTCATTGGTGTGGTTGTCGGTGATGGACACCAAACTGTCACGAACCATGTTTTGAGCTTCGGGGTTTCTTAGGAATTCCTCAGGGGTCGGGAGATCAGAGAGAAAATCTGTGACATCGCTGTCAAATAACATGACATGAAGAATCCCCGTTGGGTCTTCGATGAGTAAGGAAAAAACATAAACTAAATGGGTTTCTTGGTGGCACACTGAACACTCAACTGTTCGTAACTCACTTTTTTCCCCAAAACACTCAACACAATATTCTTGACTGTTAGGAACCTCATTTTTATCAAAAACATGTGTCGTTTTCTGGTTTTCTTTGTTAGTTTTATCTCCAACTCGCTTTTCGAGCACTTCAGTAGTTGCTTCTTGACAGTGTTTCCCAGATAAAGGATCTACTTGTGAAAGAGTCTTGCAACTGCTACAGCACCTCTGAACAAAGTCCTTGACATCATGAGGAAGAAATGCCATTGCTTTGGCTCTGCACCTAAATTTATTTGGAACCTTGGAGCATTGTTTTAATGCTTCTACGCTAGTGAAAGGTATAGAGGGATAGTCTGTAATGGTACAAGAAGTTTGTAGTGTTCTCGGGAGGTTAGCTGCTGCATTTTCTGTTTTACTGCCAGTTTGTTGCTGTTCTGCAGGTTCTTTCACTTGGTTTCTGCTGCTAATAGAAGATGCAATTTGTTCCTGAAGCTCTTTGAATTCCCGACTGTCTCCTAACAGTTTTGTCACACCTCTACCATTAATGGTACCCTTATGCATGATGAATGCTATCGTATGCGTGTCTCCAACCTAAAAATTGACATAGAACTATGTTAACTAGTGAAACGTTTTTTTGATAACTTTTTGCGATATCTGCATCTTTAAATTTGAATGGCTTAAATAAACAAATGATAGTTAACAAACCGCCTTATGACCTAAAGGCAATTAAAACCCAGCTTAGTGAATAGAGTTCTAAAGCCGTGACATCACGTTACCTAGGTTTAACGACCGGGGGGTCCGGATAGGGAAAAACTGTGCCTGAGGTCTTGAACGTATATGGAATGAGCCAAGGTCTCAAGTTTTTTTTTATCCAGACCAACCTTAGAATGGTAAATGACTTATTTATTTCCCCCATTAAATACCATTCCCTTACACAGCCAGTAAGAAAACACGATTTTTAAGACTTCATGACCAACACAGTTTTTCCCGCCCAACAGGACAAAATTTAAGTACCATAAATCAATTATTTATTTTTCCCCCTTTACTTTTCGACTTGTTTAGCAATCCTTTATCCTATACGCGCCTGCGTATAACGTCAAGATACCGGACTATGGCCAGAAACTGAGAAAATAATGCCCGTTCAAACAGCCAATCAGAAAGCACGATTTTTAGAATACCTGACGAAAAAATATTGGACATGAATTGTTTTCTTTACCTGGGGGTTTGGGGGGATTGAATGAACATTAACCAGAGTAACAAAATCACCAGGAGCCACAGCTGAATAAGAGTGCTCATCATAGAGATAAATATCAATGGTCAGTCTCTCAGGAACATCCTTTACAGCATCATCACCACTCACAGTGGATTCTCCTTTCTTAATTTCAGCAACAGGACTGGACTGACATTGTGGGAAAGTTCCATCCCAAACTTTTAAAACCATGCAGCTGGCATTTGTGGCCTTAGAGACTGAAACTATTTGGCAGGATATGTCGAAGTATAACTCTTCCTGAATGATTTGGGATAAGTTTTTTTTAGGAGGCACTTTGATATTTAAAGAAGCCCATGTCTTTAGATTTCGTATTGTCTTCTTTTCTTCTTCACATAACTTTTGGGTGTTAGAAGCCAATGATGATGATGATGATGATGATGGTATCATTGATGCTTCAACAGAGCCGTCGAAAACCAGCCTAACATAATAATAGAATTTATAAATTCGAGTATATAAAATAATTTACAACCATACTTTGATGATATCGGATGGTGGCCATATTGGATCTTAAGGGAATCCAGGGGGCAAACATAGAGCTAGTGTGAGGCTTGATGATATTTTTTTCTTTACAGTCAAAGACGTACTGCATATCAACCACCATTATCCACATGTGTAGTTCCAGAATTACAGATGTTGTATGGAAGAAAACTGGAATTTCCGGGGGGTAGGGGGTGTCTTAAAAAATTTCCTCCGTGAGGGGGTATGGATAATTTTTGGAACTACACAATAAAAAAACCCCCAAAAACATGAAACTCTATGTGATCCACCATCTTTATTAGGTTTTGCCCATAAACACCCCACAATGCCTTAAAATTTAAGATGGCTACAGTATTGTGGAATTAGTCCATTAACTGCATGGACTGCAATGTTATAATACTAACCATTTGAATGAGTGCCTGGAATTTCCTGATCCATTGACAGCCCCATTAAACTTAGAGACATTGATCCCTTCAAACCTAACAATATCCCCAACATGCTTGATAGCAGGTAACTGTTCTGCTGAAGGAGCAAAGACAATGCAAACAAAACTCTCCTCTGCTGAGGCAAAAGAATCGTCCACGAGGCTAATAACCATGCAATAGTCTTTTCCCTTTGACTTTTTGGGACTCTTGAAATACTTAACGATCCCAAAAACATTCACAATCTTGTGTTCATTTGTGTTTTCTTGTAAGTCTGCTAACTTTGTGTAATGCATTTTTGGGGGCATTTGGATAATTCGCAACTTCTTGCCCCCAGCAACAAGGACTTTTTGCAGCTCATTTGGTGCATTTGAGTTTTTTTCTTTGCTTGTGGCATCTTCTGATTCAGTTCTCTGAAGCTTTTTATTGGCATCTGACTCAACATTTCTGTCACTTTTTGTCCTTCTTTTTATTTCAGACACTGAAACCTCTGTTCCCTGAGCTTGCTTAGGTTTTGATGATGATGTATCATTACTTCTTACAATCCATATTTTTGCCTCAGGATCTCGTAGATTGACAAGAATTTGAACATTTTGACCATCAGAAATTGGCTTCTCAAATGAAAACCCTTTGATTATTATTACGTCATTGGGCTTTAAAACATCATAGTTATTGACATYGTCACCAATTAAAAAGACTGAGACAGAATGTGCACTTTCTGGGGATGAAGAATGTTGTGAATTGCAGCTCAAAACCAATTTCTTTGTTTTACGTATCTTTGTTGCATAAGATGGATATGCTGTCAATACAAGACCTGTGAAAAATATTTAGAAGAAAACAATGTATTTAAAATTTTTTGAAATATTTTAAATTTGATTGAACTAAATAATATATGTTAAAAACTGTGGCAGATTTAGGGGGGTTCATTGGGTGCAAATGAACTCCCCCCCGGCTGGTACCTTGGATTTTTTATATTTTTTAAAATAAATAAATAAAGGTATGGTACTAACTCATGAGATTTAATATGAGATAGGACTGGTGGATAAGTTATCCTTATCAGGAGTGCCCCTAGGCCAGTGATGTGCCTCATGGGAAAAATGATGATGCAAGAGAACGTTATTGTTGTGCCGAGATTTGCAAAAATGAACCCCCCCCCCCCCCCCTCTTAAAGTCCTGGATCTGCCACTAGAAAAGACCACTCCAGCAGTTAAAGGTTGAATGAAATGAACCCTTTTAACTTTGGAGTAATCTTTTCCATTTCTTGAAAATAAGATTTTTTTCATGCATAACCATTAAACAAAAAAATCATTCTCTAGGGAATGAAAAATGGTCTGATTTCTTTGATTGCACATTATGTCACTGCGGTTATGTTCAGGGCGCCATTTAGCAAAATATTTCTCATTAGCATCCATTAATTGTTAACTGCAACAAAATGGCCTCCATGTTTTTGTCTTTTGACTCTCTTGGGAATGCCTGCAAAACATCAAATAGTCCCCTTCACAGTTCCCTGCGCCATCTTGAAAGGTATAGCTGTGCCTTTGCATCAAAGCGAGACGAACAGTGAGCTTGCAATGATACCGTTCGTCTCGCTTCGATGCAAAGGCACGGCTACCTTTCAAGATGGCGCAGGGAACTGCGAAGGGGACTATTGCATGGGAAAACATTGTGCGTTTCGTTTAATCCTACCTTTAATATAATGCTTTGACACATCAACATCTATTCCTCCAATAAGATGCACATCAATCTGGTTTAAGTTTTCCAGTTCTTTTATCCCCTCATCACTCTGCATCAAWAACACCTTTGATGTACTATCATCCTGCTTGGGTTGTGCAACTGCTGTGTTCAAAAACCCCGCCATTTTAGAGATACAATTATCTCACATGACAGTAAAGCTCGACCAAAACCTTTAACTATTCATTAAGAAAGCCTTTGAGACAATTTTAACAAGCGAACGGATGAAATACTTTTGAAACAACCTTCTCTATAATCTTGCATCAAGTAGACAATCAAGCACGAATGCAGTGCCGAAGTTATTGGCCCACCACAGGGAGCCCAAGCTCGTTTTTTGTGTCAGTAAATGTGTTATAGCATGGAACCGGTATCAAAGAACCGGGGGRAAAAAAGAAAGGTAAACAATAAAAAAATGTTTTTTCCAAAAACCTTAGAACAAAGCATTCATTTATTAACCATAAACTATATGAAAAATGAGACAAGAACCGAACTTTTTGGGCTCCCTGTGGAAAGAAGTGAAAGGTGTCAGCGGATTTTCCATTTAGAAGTACAATCCAAGATGGCGGATCAAGTCGTCAAGTTTGTATCAACAAGTGAACTAAACGCCAAAAAAGAAGAAAAACGCAAGGCAAGGGAGAAAATATTGGATAAGGTATGGCTTGCTTAGTTCATTCTCTTCATAACTTTTTTGTTGGATAACATGTATTTTTACAATAAGAGTTTATAAAACTGAAGAGGAACTGCGTCGATGGAACGTCAGAAAATACCACAGAAGTATTTTTTTCCTTGTCGGTTTTCAAATGTATTTATCGATTGTACATAATTTCTAGGCAAAAGCAGATTACGAAAGGGAAGAACGCCGTCGCGCAAAAAGAAAAGAAACTGGAGAAGATACATGGATGTTACCGAGTCTGAGTGAAAGAGTTAGTAACGACCATCCTAAGGTAAGCTTACATCTTATCTAAATATTTTATTTCCTTATACACCGAATCGAAATATGGAAGCCAATTGGAATAACTATTGTTTTGCACCAACTAGCGACTGACTAGCCTCGTGTTCAAGTAGAAACATAAAAGCATTTTTCACATGTACAGTATGAGAGGCTAGTCAGTCGCTGGTCAAGTGCAGAACAACAGTAATTTAAATTGATTGCCATATTTCGATTCAGTTTATGCATACCTTATGATGGATGCCTAATGCAGTGTGTACATTTATATGAGTACATTTTTTTATATAATATAATAATAATAATATATTCTTGGGGTGCAACCACATGACTCAAAACCCCTTGAGATATAAATAACAATGAAACAGCCACCATCTTGGTTGATCTAACAAGAGAAGCTAATGAGCAATGCTGTGTATAGTCAACAGACATGTCAGCTATTACTATGACTAGAATACTAATTGCGAAAGCTTTTTCAGATAATGTAGTTAATGGTGTATCAATCCCAAAGTATATAAAGTAGTAGACAGCTTACTGAAGGCAACTGCTCATTATTTATAGAAATGGGGCAAATGGGGAAATGTTATTGTAAAATATGGGACAATCTCCCTTCCCCTCCCCCTGTCGATCAATGTTTGAAATATCTTTCGACTTGACTGATGTTTGATTTGATACTCTGCCGCTTAGCTACTGCAGTTTTCAAGGACCTGGCTAGTATTTTTTTACCAAGAGAGAGAGAATATTTGGTAACATCAGATACTTAAACTACTGTAATTCATTGATTGCTACTTTGTTTCAAAAGAAAAAGAAAAGGAAAAAGGAAAAAAAGAGCAAGGACAAAAAAGACAAGAAACAGAAAAAGGTAAAGGATTTTTAAGGGAGCAGTGTCAAAGTTTCATTTTTCAAAGGTATTACTGTGAAAAAGGCTATTAATGGATTCAGAGAGGAAATTATGTCCATTTTGTAATCACTGGCAAATCCTGCAATCTGATTGCATTAATCACACTATTTCTTTAATTTACACTATTTTTATCATCATCTGAATTGATTTAATCACAAAAGAGTCATGTCAACTTTCTGACAAATCTTATCGAAGAAACAAGGTATCCATTTGAGTGTTGAACTTGGCACCTTTTTGGCGAAAACAACCAGGGGGGAAAGCTGCCATTGTTGTAAAAAAGTTTTTAATTTTTTAATTTATTCATTTTTTCTTTTTTCCATTTTTTAGAAATTGAAGAAAGAAAAAGAGGCAAGTTCAGATTCAGTAAGTACTGTTAATAATATTTTTACTATTTGTTATGTCCACAACAAATAATATTGTTCTTTCTTTATAGTGTTTGATTAAAAATGAAGTCAAAATTTAAAAAATGTGTTGAATGTGCTATAATAATATTGCAGAATTAGTTTATATGATCCAAATGACATTGGATTGGGAAGACAGGTGACCTTTCACAAGAGTCATTGCAGGAACAGATATAGAAGATTACCAAACCTGCCATAACCCCTTTCCTTCTTGAGGGATTCTTTTCTAAAGACTCTGCCTTTGCTTTTACCCTAAGTCATTGTGCCTGTAACGCTATTTGTGTCAAAACTACTTCAGTCCCACTTTCGCTGCACTTGTGGTTTCCCTTGAGTTTGGATCATATGCTGATGCCATTCCATGTCTGATAAGAGTACAGGCCATAGAAAAGAGACCTTGATTTGCTAAGTACTGTAGACCATATAATCGATAAAACAGCCTTGCATACAGAAATGTAGATATCTACATAGGAAGTGGGTTATTATTATAACTTGAGGTTATGGTGTCTTATAGGACTCGTCTGATGAATGGGTTGAAAAGGGTGACGAAAGCATTAAAGATGACACCAAGAATGTCACCGATGAAAAGAAAGAGTCTTCAGCTCAGGTTAGGTAGCATCATGATTTCCCAATTCTTTGATGCCCAAGGAAATGAGTCTTATTTTTGTTTCTTTAAATTCCTAGCGCGATAGCTGGATGATGTTTCCTTGTTTTTCTGGAAGTACAAGAACACTGACCAGGAAAGAAGTGGATGAACCGGAGGAACAAGAAGAAGAGAAAAAGCTATCAGCCATAGATATGGTAAAGTTTTCCTGGGGGAGGGGGGTACTCCACTATATTCGCTATACAGGTACATGCCGCCAAACAGGGTATGGTTTTCAGCGATTCTACTCTGGAACAGGGTATGTGAAATCACGCCCTCTCCTCTCTAGAACAGGGTTTTCAGCGATCTTGCTCTGGAACAGGGTATGAATTTCAGCGATTTTTACTCTGGAAAAGGGTCAGGGTTCAGAGGGCTCAGCGGCACATCCCTACCCTAAACAGGCAAGAGTAACCCCCCCCCCCCCCCATCCCCAAAAGGTTTGTGGTGTATTACACTATTTATGATTATTATCATTGTTATTGTTATTGTCGTCATCATCATAATAAAAATAATAATTAAATTTGTTTAAAGAGAGTGAAATGTGGTGTTCACAACTAAGCACTGATGAATTTGTATTTGTATATGTTTAGCTTCTTTAAATGAGATTGGATGCTTATCACTCATTGTAACTCCTCCAAATATTTTCAGGCTGGACAACATGCTAGGGAGCTGAATCCATATTGGAAGGATGGAGGAGTGGGCTTGCCAACTGAGGAATCAGAGTCGACTAAAAAACCCTCTGGTTAGTATAGAGACACTGAAGGAAAATTGATGACAATGATATGATGACAATATGTTATATGATTATGATGATGATGATGATGTGGTGCATTTACAATATATCCACTGTTGTTATTTAGATACTTCAATTGTCTATGATGTGAAGTGGCTAAAAAAATCTTTGCAAAGATCCATTGAACAAGCAGAACAAGAAGGGTGCCCATTAGAGGATATAGTTGCTGATCGCTGGGGGGTATGTACCAAATCTTGCTAGACTTGTACAAGTCATGAATGCTCATCAACTCCATAGCAGATGCTGTGCTTACCAACGAACTGGTGATGTCTACAGAATGAGAGAATAATAATAATAATGATATTGGGAGGTTCTTGTATAGCGCATTTATACAACGTCTCAATGCGCTTTACATTAATGACCAGTGGAGGATTTTACAGGCTGCATATTAAGGCACTAGTAGCAGCCGTGCAGCTTACAATCATGAGTGATTCATTAGTACATTAGTGTTATGCCTCCAGACAGATATGAGGCTGGTTGGGGATTTAAAAAAATCCTAAGCGACAATTCATTCATTCATTTTTCACGAGCACGGGAGGCTGGTGGGATTTAGGGGGGCCATGTAAAAAATATGACATTTAAGGGGGGGCACCCAAAAAATAATTAGCAAAATAGAAAATTTATTTACAAACTTATCCTGTTTTAATAGGGGGCCACAAAAAAATTGAGGCGGGGGGGGGGGGTCATATTTTTTTACTCAAAATATTTACAAAATTTCACCCCTTCCCGCTGCCAGTAAAAAATGAACAGTCCCTAATATGATAACCAATAAAGTTATTTCGAACATATGGATATCCATAAAAGTAATATAACAAGACCCTGTAGGCAGTGTTGACTGGGATACCTGAAAGGGGGTGGAGGACCTGGTTTCAACGTGCATGGAGTATTTAGTTGGTTGAGCTTCCAAAAATACTGATAAAAACTCAATCTGGAACTCCAATTCCAGTTCCAGTCTGGATTTTGGCAAGTTTTGAATTTTCACCTTTTGAAAGGCCATGGATAATCTTAATGTGAAGCATAAACATGCCCAACTTCTAAAACTTGTTTTCCTCTTCTAAATGGCCGAATTTTGAGTGTTTTTTAATTTTGGAAAATCCGGAACCGTACATAGATGGAATGGAATGGACCTCGTTTTGCTGGATCGTACGGAACGTAGACGGTTTTTTTACGCTGAATTTGCAGTTTTTATCCTATGATTTTTATTTTATTATAAATAACTACCGATTCTATTCCGAAATTTTGCAAAAAATGCAATTTWAAAAAAAATGTTTTGGACCGTGGCACTGGTTGGAGTCCTGTGAAGGCGGTCAGCGGCCAAGGGTTTTCAAAGGACTGTATACATCATGTGTCTATAGGTGACTTTGTGGATCGTAACAGATTTTTACGACTAATTTTCCTCCATTTTTGGACTGTGATATCAAAGGTACCCCAGTAATAATCTTTTGCCTCTTCATTAACTAATTACTCGATTATTCTTTTCTTGTGCAGTCTCTTGAACATTTAAAGACAATGATCTCTAAGGCGGAAAGCAGGTAACTGTAAAATAGCATCCAAACTATTTGATGTAGTTATTGTTTATGTGTCGTGTTTTTGTTTTTATGTACATTACTACTATTATCGTTGAAGTGCAGCTGACAAAGCTTGATGTCTTTGTTTGTCGACTAGCATTTCGATGGCCTTCAATTATAAAGAACTGAAATGAAACAATATATTGAGTGACAACCGTCGAAATACTTGTCGGCTAGGTCGCACTTCAGCGATAATGATAGTATTTTTTTTTCTGTACTAGGTCTTCTGAAGAACGCGGGAGAAACCAAAGAAATTGGGAGAGAGACAGAAGAGGAGACAAGGAACGGTCACGAAGCAGGCACAATGAAAGAGAAGACACAGATCGAGATAGGAGAAGAGATGATAAAGGAGACAGAGATAGACATCGTGATTATGACAGGCAACGACATGAAGTCAATGACAGAGACAGGAGTGAAATTCAAAATCGACGGACAGAAAGAAGGGTTGAAGACCGAAGAGACAATAACAGAGATTCAGAAAATATATCTAGAGGTGGACATGACAAGATTAGCAACAGCTACTCCAGGCCCGGCGGGGATAAAAGGCCAAGTAGGACTGACACAAATATGTTTAGACGGGCAGACACTACGAGTGGACGGTAGGTTTGCTAAACTTGAAATTCTTAAAACCTTATCCATCTGAAATTCGTTTTTCGTATTAACAAATTTTCATTCAGTTTTGAAAACAAACGCTATGGTGACATCTAAATGGCTTCCCAATATAAACTCAAATGGATTCCTATTTTTCAGTATTGTTGTTATGTGTTTCTCCCATTTTGATTTGTTAGAGAGAAACCATGGGTTCTTCGCACACTCAGGAAAACACCTCTCTTTAGGTGTGAGAGTTATGGAGAGAGAACACACTCATGATTGGCTTGGCTCTTGTTTGGCCTTTACCAGATATTACCAATGTTTTTATTTCACTATCTTTTCAGTTCAGATTCACTATCGTCACTCAAATTCAAGAAGCCAGGCGAAGGGGTATCGAGTTCTTCCACTGGTGGCTCCTCAATGAAATGGGATCCAAACAGCAAGACAGGGACAGAAAGAGGAAGCAAATATGGAGGATGGAAGAAGAAGAATCCGTCGGACGAAATGAGTACCAAAACCAATCGTATTGAACAAGCGTTAAAGAAAAGAAAAGAGAAAAAAGAAAAAGATGAAGAGACCTCCAGCTCGGAGTCGTCGGAGTCTGAAGTCGATGAAGTTTCAGAGAAAACTAAAAATCCTAAGAATCAGTGCATAAAAGAAGATGAAAGTGAAGGTGTTGAGCGGGAAGTGATGACAGAACCTGCTGTTCCTAAGAAGAGAGTTACGGAGGCAGATTTGAACAGTATGGGAGCGAAGATACTACGGGCCGAGTTAATGGGAAACGAGGTTTGTAAAAGAAATCCTGCATGATGAGATACCCAGCTCTGGGCTGATCAAAGTCAGGGCAAGGCTAACACAGACCTGAAACAACCTCTGGGCTGATCTAAGTCAGGGCACGGCTAACATAGATTAAACCCTGAAACAACCTCTGGGCTGATCAAAGTCATGGCACAGCTAACACAGATTAATCCCTGAAACAACCTCTAGGCTTATCAAAGTCAGGGCACGGATAACACAGATTAATCCCTGAAACAACCTCTGGGCTTATCAAGGTCAGGGAATGGCTAACTCACAGATCGAATTGGGATTAAGCATGCTAGGTTATGTGGAGGGATGGGGTACTGATCACTGGGGAACCATGGAGAAAAACATCCAAATAATGTATCTTAATACGATGTAAACTTTTGTGTTCTTTTACAGGACTTGGCATCAGAACTGAAGGCAACCCTGGAGCAAATGAGAAAAGACAAAGAAGCACAAGAAGCGTCTGGCTCAATGGACAAGGAGAGGAGAGAAGAGGAGGTGGTAGTATTGACGAGAACTGATAAGTTTGGGAATACAAGACCTGTGAATATATCAGAAAGTCCAGAATCACATCAACGAAGGAGGAAAAAAGAAAAGGTGAAAATAAAGGTGATGGGGAGTTTGTATGCAAGATGTTATCACATATTAATTGATAATGTATTTCGGCTTGTGATGATGATGGTGATGGATGATAGATGATGGTGATGCTAGATGATGGTGATGGTTCTGGTAAATACGATAGTGGTGATGATGATGGATGATCGATGGATGATCGATGGTGACTCAGTATGATGATGACGACGACGTAGAAAATGATGATGATGACGACGACGACGTCGAGAATGATGATGATGATGGTTGATAATGACAATGATGAGGATAATGATGATGGTGACGATGATGAAAGAGGATGATGATGACAATAATGATAACGATGATGACGACGACGATACATGATGGATGATGATGGCGATGATGATGGCAATGACAACGATGATGAAGGATGAGGAATGGTTGGTTATGGATTATAGACTGTTTGGGGGAGTACTTTTAGTTAAATTCACTCCTTTTGTAAAGGCTGCTACACACGATGAATCTGGACAGCGTGAGCGATACTTTGCAGATGACGATCGATATGACCTGAAAGAGATGGTTCGAAGAGAAAAGATGAACACAGCCGAGGATTATGACTCTATGTTCTCAAGATTAGCATCCAAGGTACGAAAAACCAGTATAACTCATAGACCGAGTTACGCTTAACAAGACGTACCGTCCTGTGACTGAACGGTATACTTGCGAGTCGAAGAATTCTGATTAGAGCTTTTTTCGTATAAATGGGAAGCATACGGTACTGAGTTTCAGTACGCACATTGTACGAATTGCCGTAACATTGAAATGGCTTCCCATAAGAATGGTTTTCTTATAAGTGGGAAACATACGGTTTTGTTGTATCTCTTCTCACTCATACGTATACCGTTGTACAGGAGCAGTGGTCACGGTTCGCTGCAGGTCATGAAAATACCAGGAGTTGAGGATTTGCACCATCACGTGACGGTAGCTATGTTAGGTGGCAGGAACAATACAAATGTTTTACATGAGAAAGAATTCAATTTCCAAGCCACAGGCAGTCCAAGCTGGATTATGGCACGTGATGGTGCAAAACCTCTGTTGCCGTGCCTTGTCACAGTCATTCAAGATCTACTCACTTTAAGTAGCAAACCTTAAGGTGCATCATATTCAAAGTAATACTTTAATGTGTAAAGATATTTACAAATACACGCGGTCTGATCGTTTTCCAGGGAGCAACAAAAACTGATTCCGATGACTTCACTCTTGATGACCACTTTGTTACTGGAGCCGCAAATAAACTATCCAAGGCAAAAGAAGAAGAAAGAGATCGAATGAGAGCTATTCGAGGTGCGTGAAAGAATGGACGTAGGTGATGGGCCGGGGGAGGGTAGGGAGGGGGTTGGTAGGGGATGGGTAGGGGCTAGGGTGCAATAGCTAAGGGACAGCTAAGAACTTCGCCCTTATTTCCTTGTTTTGTGTGTGTGTGTTTTTTGTTTTGTTTTTATGTCCTTGTGAAAAGACATTTCTGTTAATTTCTTTTATCAGTATTTTATGTCAAAGTTGTTCTTATTTTCCCTTTCTCAGAACATCAACGCCTATCGGAACAGCTATCGAAATGTAGATTTTGTTTCGAGAACCCAGATTTGGCCAAACATCTTATTATTGCAATCGGTATTCAGGTAATCGATGAATAAGGAACATGCCTTCCTAACTCTTATGTGGTCGCGTTTAATGCCTCTCAATAGTTTATCATACCTGTAGACCTAATTGGAAATTAAAAGATAAATTTAGCAAGAAATTAAGGTTTTTCTCAATGGAATTTTTACCATCCTTTTGTATTTTCATGTTGGCTTCGCATACAGGATAATTTTGAACGAAGAGTACAGGGGCGGATCCAGGAATTTGTTCAGGGAGGGGTGCTGCGCACAAAGTTAACCCAGGGAGGGGTGCAAAACATTATTTTTCACTCCGATGAAGGACTAACGTCCGAAACGTCAGTTTCATTTTTACATACCATACGGTGTTACAAATTATCTATCTATCAACTGTATTATTTTGTATTGGTTATCTTCGAAGTATAGGAGCACAAAGTCGAACCAGGGAGGGGTGAGCACCCCCTGCACCCCTCCTGGATCCGCCACTGGAGTATAGTATCAAAAATGTCAATTGAAGATGCTCTTCCAAAAGCCTGACTTGCGCTCCTTCTTCCCCCATCCCCCACCCCCTTAAGATTTAATTGTCTTTTCATACCATTTCAGGTGTACTTGGCACTGCCATTACATACATCACTTACCGAAGGACACTGTTTGATTGTCCCAATGCAACACCAAGTCGCATCGACATACCTTGATGAGAATGTGGTAGACGAAATCAAAGTAAGATATTAATAGCTTGAGGTGAAAAGTAGACTGCGAGCTAAGTCCCTCTTTTTCCCTTGGTCACTGTCCGTCTGTCTGTCCGTGTCGATTGGTCGAGGAAGATTGGTTACGAGTCAAAGGGACTTTTGACTCGTAACCAATCTATCTTGACCAATCGAGAGGGACTTAGCTCGCAGGCTAGGTGAAAAATCTCGTGTATGTCTTACTATGAAAAGGTCCACATATTCAGTATGAATAGAATTAACCATTCCGAGGTTGAGGAAATAAATGGGTCCAGTTGGCATTGCAATGCATTGTGGAACTGTTTTAGGGGACGAAGTAGACGCCATCTTGGAAATTTGCCCCCTAAAACAGTCCCACAATGCACTGCAATGCCAACTAGACTCAGTTTTTTTCATCAATTCGGAATCTTTATTTCTTGTTACTTACAGGTATTCAAAAAAGGGCTGACAAGATTATTTCTTGACATGGTAATACTAGTTTGTAGATAGAGATTGTTTATTTTGTTTTGAATAAATATTTTCTTATTGTTATTGTATACACCATATAATATTCGCATCTTTCAAAGATGGGTGGAAGACTATTGGGCTTCCTGTGTATTTTTACTCTGGGACAATAGTCCCTTTCACAGTTCCCTGTGCCATCTTGAAAGGTAGCCGTGCCTTTGCATCGAAGCGAGACGAACGGTGACCTTGCAATGATAGAGACATGCGAATAATTGTCAAAGGTGTTTAAAAAGGTCTCTATCATTGCAAGCTCACCGTTCGTCTCGCTTCGATGCAAAGGCACGGCAACCTTTCAAGATGGCGCAGGGAAACTGTGAAGGGGACTATTGGCCTCTTTTGACATGAATAATGTATTTGCGTTTTTGTATGAACAGGACAAAGATGTGGTGTTCCTAGAGACGTGTCGAAACATTGCCAGGCAAAACCACATGATAATCGAGTGTGTTCCCCTACCCAAGGAAGAGGGAGAAATGGCTCCCATGTATTTCAAAGTAGGTGATTCATATATTATAAATATTACTATTAAACTGTTTAAAATATTAATATTTAATAAACCTGCGTGCATCCCAGAGAAAGTCAAATAACACAGACATGGTTCCAACATGGTAGCGATGACGTAAAGTGATCAGAGATACGAACCTATTAGAAGACCACCTTATTAAATACGCAGCCTGTAAAGTCCTCCACTGGTCATGATTGTGAAGCGCATTGAGACCATGTGAAATGCGCTACATAAGAACCCCGTTATTATTATTAGCCCTTCCGAGATTGAGGAAAAAACTGGGTCGAGTTGACATTGCATTGCATTGTGGGTCTGTTTTAGGGGACATATTGTCAAGATGGCGTCTATTTCGCCCCCTAACAGCCCCACCATGCACTTCATTGTCAACTCGACGCAGTCTTTTTTTTCAGCCTCAGAATGGCTATATCCATTGTTTCCAATGCGTATGGCTCATGTGAAGTTCGACGTTTGACATTAGTCTTAAGCGCAAAATTATTACTCTCATTTGAACTCTCCCTTATGTTATTTCAGAAAGCAATTCTCGAGTCTGAATCTGAATGGGCGCAAAACAAAAAGCTGGTAGACACAAAAGAGAAAGGCTTACGAGGATCGATACCAAAGGGTTTGCCATATTTTAGTGTCGAGTTTGGTTTAGATGGAGGATACGCTCATGTCATCGAAGACGAACATGCTTTCCCGCATTACTTTGGAAAGGTAAGGATTAAAGGAACTTTGAGTGTCTCACTAAGCCAATCCTACCACCACCCTCGTCAAACCAAATTCAAATGTCATAAGGCGCATATAAAATGTGGATTAATAGATGAGAGCATTCACTAGGATGTGTGCCTTGCGTTACATCTAAGGATGACGTACAGTCATAAAGCAGAATTCGTATGAATGTCAATATGAAACAGCAGATCACAACGGGACGGTCACAGTACGGATTGACACCAATCAAAGCGTGCGCAATCTATGCTTAGCCAAAAAATGATCAGACGTTGTACTGTCACGGTCACGGTACAGATGGACGACATCCTTGAAGCCAATCACAGTTCACAGCAAGCGCAATCAATGCTCAGCCAATAAGAATGCTCGGACACGGTTGCGTCACGGCACGGCACGCATATTTACTATATACTAGGTGGTTTCAGTATGGTTTTTTCCTTTCCACGTGGAAGAATACAAGAAAAACATGTATCTTAACGATTCTCAATGTAGCCTGCTAATCTAACTTTCGTCCATTCATTCATTTATTATTTCATTTACTTTTTCCCGTAGGAAATTATTGGCGGAATGTTGGACCTGGAACCGAGAGCATGGCTCAAACCACACAAAGAAAACTTCGAGCAACACAAGAAGAAGGTCTTACAGTTTGCCGATTGGTGGAAACCTTACGACTGGACGAAAAGACTAAACAAAAATAAACAATGAAATCATTATTGTTTCTGAGCTGGAAAACAACTGAGCCTGTCAGGGAACAGTAGAACGAAGAAATCCTTAAAGGCTCACACACAGCATCACTAAATGTAGAAAACCCACCTTTTGCTAGAAACAACTGAGTTCCAAGCTAGAAAGGGGGAATCACAGGCACCCTAGGATTCCCCCTAGATATGCCCCTGTTGTCACGTGCGTCCAATCCTTACTCTAACAAGCGTCATCTACCACATTGTAAATAAACCAAGCCTTGTGTACTTTAATAATTTTATTAGTTAAAATTTATCTTATACTCCAGTGTATATAATACTTTCAAAATAAAAACCTTAAATATTCACATAATTTTCTTTAAGAACTGATGAACGACAAGTTAGAATTACATTTTTGTAAAGGATGTACAATAATTACAATAATTATGATTGCAAGCAAAAGATTGATATTATTATTATAACATGACAAAGAACTCGGGTCATATTCGTAGGGGTGATATTTTGGTTAAAGCTTTTTTCTCGTTTCTAGAAAACACAAAGCAATATGCATCCTATCGGTCGAGATAAATGCTACAATCCAACAAAAAATAAATGAAGATATTTCGAAGTGATTTTCACTTGCAGCAATTGGGCAGACTATCTCTGTCTAATTCAAGTTTTGTCTTTTCTTTTTTCCTGTTTTTTAAATACTTTTACCTTAAGTTGGGTTTCCTGTGTCAGACTTGCAATTAAGCACATTAAAGAGTGTATCCAAATTTAGCCAAGGAAGCCTTAAAAGTCTAAAACGTTCTCGAATGACCTCTTTCTTTTATATTATTATAGCTGTTCGTCTCCTACGCAGGGGCTATTAGTGTCGTCACTAATAGTTCACTCCCCTACGTTGCGTGACAAAACTATAGCGGCTCCGTAGGAGACTACATAGCTATATCCTGAGATACGATTTAATTACGAGAAAAAAGACTTAACGAATAAAAGGGCTACAATCCATAAAGGTGACATCAGATATCACTATTAACACCGATTCATAAATTAAAATTCAAGCATCACATGCCATTATAGGCCGGTCCCCCTCCCCCCTCAGGAACGACCCAGTTGATGTTCTGGCTAGGATCCTTGATATCACAAGTCTTGCAGTGCACACAATTTTGTGCATTTATCTGTAGTCTCATCCCCTCGCCGCTCTCCAGGGGAACATACTCATACACCCCTGCAGGACAGAACCTCTGCTCAGGTCCGTCATAGATGGCAAGGTTTTGTTTAACAGGTACAGTGTCATCCTTAAGGGTAAGGTGAGGGGGTTGATCCCCGTCATGATTTGTACCGCTAAGAGCCACTGATGACAAGAGGTCAAAGGAGACTACGCCGTCTGGTTTGGGGTATTCTATTGGTTTGTTATCTTTAGCTGGGGTCAGGCAGGATGCGTCTGGTTTAGGGGTACGGAATGTCCATGGTTCTTTACCTCTCAACAGGACATAAAAGACTGCGGAATAGGCTAACGTCCCATACAGACCAAGTGGTGTGTGGAATGATGGGCGGATGTTTCGTACGCTCTTCAGTTCTTTCCAAACCCAACTGTTTTTCAAGTTTGGCTCATACGACTCCAAGTAAAGACCTGTACATTAAAGTTAATTCAAATAAAGTCTGTTAGCCAAATAAATTATTATTATGAACCATCACCAAACATATCGTTTATTTGAACTTTCTCATCATTAGCCATATTGATATGTTGGAATGATATGTTCGAAGTGAAAAGATAGTAAATAAAGTAAAAAACAAAATAAAATAATGATAACAAAATGATAAAAATTTGAGTCATAAAACTGATGAGGCTCTATAGGGACAGCCGTGCAAGTGCTTTCACCTCTGACCTCAAGGGGGTTCAGGTTCAAATCCAGGACTCGGTATCACATGTTTTCCCCTTAATTCAAGGGTTCTTATCTGGGTTCACCAGTTTTTCAGTGAATTAGCCATTCCCTGACTTTGATCAGCCCAGAGGTTGTTTCAGGCTTCGATCTGTGGTTAGCCATTCCCTGACTTAGATCAGCCCAGAAGTTGTTTGAGGGTTTGATCTGTGAGTTGACTGTGCTCTGACTTTGATCAGCCCAAAGGTTGTTTCAGGGATTAATCTGTGAGTTGGCCATGCCCTGCCTTTTACGTATAAGCCCAGAGGTTGCTTCAGGGTTCATTAAAATTTGAAGGAGCAAATTCTACTTGCCTTGTGTGTCTGATTTGCGGTTCTCATCAGTCAGAGTCTCATACACACTTTCAGCTGCCACCATTGCACTTTTCATTGCATTATGTGTTCCTTTGATCTTTGGTACATTCATGAATCCTGGACTGCATCCAATCAAAGCACCACCAGGAAATGCTAGCTTCGGAATACACTGCATGGAGAGAAATATAGGACATGATTTTCATGATTGTCCACTCCAAGATATGCTTCATGCACAAAGGTTTTAGTATGAGGTAGTATGTCCTAAATTAAATCTATTTTTTTCTCTTATCACAAACCCACAGATAAGCCATGCTCACTATAGAGTCACCAGTAGTTTGGTGGTTAGAGCATCAGATTAGCATACAGAGGGTTGTGGGTTCGACTCCCATCTGAGGCTCAGATTTTTTTAAAGTTCCCTAAATGTCTATGACATGACTTCCACTCAGGTTGTCGAAACATCAGACACCACCAACAACAGTCTTTCTCAAGACTACACTCACCCAGACAATCACATTTCACAACAAATAGTTATTATTGTTATTCAATTCTGTCGTAAAATTATGCACAAAGCTTCACATCGAAACAAGGCTTCATGCATGACAAGCAAAGCATATCTCGGAAGTGATCTACTGTATTACACAACCAAGACAGTACAAGCTGGATGCATGATGTGTGTTGAAATAAAGAACACACACCCAACCAATCAGAAAGCAGGATTAATGACAGATATTTAATAAAGTTTTACGACAGTAGTTAATTACCTGGAAGCCTCCCTCATTCAGTGCTCTGGCTCCATATGCTATTCTGTTACCTCCTTCAAATGTTGGCCTTACTGCTGGATGAGTCTTGTAGCGCTGAAAAAAAGAATATTTTGAAATTTCACCTCAATCTTTGAACCTTATTTCACTTCTTTCAAAATGTTCCCTTTTCAGCTTAGGTGTATTTTTCCCCATTTCAGGGTACCATGTGTCATTCTCTAGAGTATTATTTCAGAAAAAACACAAGGATATGGTTACAACTTAAACAAAGAATCATATTCTCAAGAGAATGACACATGGTCATAAATGGGAAAGCTAAAAGGGTCTGTTAACACCATAAACAATTGATTACCTGGAACTCTTTGAATGGACTCAAGTAAGGATTACTGTAATCCAGCCCCAAAACAAAACCAACTGAAACAAGAGGAGCACCCTCCTTTTCTCTGTCAAGGTGATAAATAAATGAACCTCCATATGTCTTACGATCCTGAAGAAAAAAATTCAAATGACATCAGCCTAGTGGGAATTTGAAGCAAGGATGCACAAAAATAAAAATGAGGATGGTGATGATGATGGTGCTGGTGGTGATGATAACTAACTTAATATTTAGAATCACTTACTGACCAACCGACTGACAAACAACTGACTAACTGACCAACAGACTGACAATTCATTTTTTTTTCTTGTAGTCCTGTACCCTAAAAATGTATGTCCTAATTGGCTGCACAAGTGGATGTGCATTTTCTAGCTACTGTATCACTGACTGCAGTCCAGTATCCTGAGATACTGTAACAGATTGCCAAACAACAACAAAAAACTTGCCAAACAAGATAAAAAGTTATTAGAAAAATATGAGTTATTTACCATCCTAAGGTTTGTCTGGATAGGAAAAAAACTGTGCCCTTGGCCTACTGTATTAGCCTTAGTCCAAATATTCAAGACCTTGAGCACTTTTTCCCTATCTGGACCTCCTGGCTGGTAAATAACCTCTATGTATACTTATGATTATAGGTAAACATACCAATGGCCAACCAACAGTGTGTTCAACCAAACCAGGCTGGTGCTTCTCAGGGCTGATTTCCCACAACTGGAAAAAAAAATATTAAAAAAAGTAAATCATAATAGCATAACCAAGATCTTTGTTGCACTATTTTAAATACTTTTATTTCTCACCTCTTTTATTCCAATAGCATATGTCTGAGGATCACAGTTTTCTCTCAAGTTGAATTTCTTGTACAGTCCTTTAGCCAAATGCCCATGACATCCCTCGGCAAATAGAGTCACCTTGGCATGTAGTTCCATTCCCCTTTCAAATGTGTCCTAGAATACAACCATCAATAACTGTCTAAAATATAGTGTTATTTATTTTTAATTATCAAACTCAATACTCTTTCGTTTTCTCACTGAACTCTGAAGATGACTTCTGCTTATGTTGTCAAAATGACAGTCACCACCAGTCTTTCTTAAGACTACACTCATCTAGACGATCACACTTTACAACACACTTCAATGCTAAATACTGTTAACTAGGGTGTACAGAAGTTGTTATGCGATAGAAAATGATAAATAAACCTACCTTTGGAGAACCATCTTTATGAATACCAACATCATTGGTAGCAATACCTTTAACGCTTCCATCTTCATGGTATAAAACCTATTTGAGTTGTTGGAAAAGGAGTTCAAATCTAAAATTGGTGGCAATTATTCTTTTTTTCCACAAGATTTTTTCTCTAATTATCACAAAAAAACCTGCCTCTCTTCAAAAAAACAAATTTTGTGACCCTCCTCATTATTCTTTCAGTCTTCTTCAGTGACAGAACTTTAGATTATAGATGAAAATACAGACGATGACCATTCCTTTCTGGCTGTGTAAAAATTTAATGACCCTCCCTCCCCTAGTTTTTTTTGGCCCTTCACCCTGCCCCCTTAAAAACCATTTTCTAATTTTCTGTTGATGTTTAAAAAACATCTGAAAAACTCACTTCACTTGCAGCATATCCAGGGTATATTTCTACTCCGAGCTCTTCAGCCTGTTCTCCAAGCCATCGAACAAAGTTACCCAGCCTTACAATGTAATTCCCATGATTGTACATAGGAAGACCTGAACGTAATGAATAAACATCTATTAGATATTAATAAATCACACTGTGCAATCAACTAATTGAACAGTTTCAATGATACTCAAAACTATTAGCCAATTCATAAACATGTGTTACAATCAAGTTTTTTTGAAAATATGTTAAAATAGGAAATACCATCTTTGCTCTTGATGAATACCACCGGTATTCACTCATAGTATTTGATGAGATTGGCATAATACTACAAGTGCTTACAAATACAGTGTGCATAGTACTGTTCATTAATTCTTCTCAAAGGTTGGTATTCTTTTATCAAATGTGTATGATTTAGTGTTACTAAAATCGAAGTATTTTAGCATTACTTACCTTTAAAAATAGGTATTGGAATGCTTCCTTTTTCTGTTAAAATCAAAAATTTGTCCCCTGTCACAGGGGTATGAAGTGGAGCCTATGAAAAATTATGGTAAAAAAAATTATGGTATTGTCATGCATGAGGTCTGTATATATACACCAGGGTTCGTGCTGAGGTAACCACTTAAAATTCAAGGACTATGTTCAGCTAACTATGCCTATGACTTTCAGATTTTTCAATCTTTCTGACTAGATCTATTTCAGAACCATGCAAGCAATGACCGAAGCAAAATTCAAGGAGTTTTCAAGGAGTTTTGCTAAAATCATAAAATTCAAGAGTTTTTCAAGTGCCCTTGAAAACATGAATTAAATTCAAGGAGTTTTCAAGGAGTTTAAGGAGTAGCACGAACCCTGATACACTCATTTGATGTTTATTGCACAAGAGTACAAAAGATTTTAAGTCTCATTTTACCCCCTTCTCTTTCCAGTCAGGTATTAGTTCATTAAGTGCGTGAGGCTCCAGACAAGCTCCAGATAATGTATGACCACCTTAAATAAAGAAAATATTGCATAAATATGGTATTTTTTAACACTGTTTTCATTCCTACGTATGAGAGAATCAGGATTGATTAACTGTCAATCAAGTAAATCATTGGAGTATGTAAAGGTACATGGAAAACTGTGGGAAGGTGTATAATGAAAAAATTAATGATTATCACAGGACTTAAAATAACAGCCGATCGGTTGCTGGTCATGACTGGTCAGTTCTGGCCAGACATTGTCCGATGTCCAATGTTATTTTAAGCCTTGTATCATTGGTGGCAATGATGACGATGATGGTGGTGTTGATAATCTGTATACAGGTATTTAACAAATAATTAATCTACAAGATTATTTCAGTTGTTATATGTAATCACCTATTTCTGATGCTTTTTCTACTAAACACACTCTTATATCTTTTCCATTTTCATTAGCCAACTGCTTGATTCTAATGGCAGCAGACAGTCCTGCAGGTCCACCACCAACAATAACAACATCAGCTTCGTCTCCAAATCTCTCCATATCTACATCTGTGTTCAAATAATGAGCATGTATGTGTTATTATAAGCCATTCAATGATTATTTTTTCAATTTTTTACCACATGGTTTTAAGAAAACACCGCACCACATCATCAAACAAACTAATAATAAAAATTAACGTACCATATACATGTAGTAAAACGATAAGCAGTTTTCCTACCTTTCCATCTTGAATCTTTCTCTCGAGGAACTACAGTATAGTGTGTAGTAATCTTTGGGAACTGTTCCGTTGTAGATGAAAAAACTCGGCATCTTAAACTTTGAATCGCTGTTTGATCAATGTCGAGGAGTTGCATAACATATTGATAGTAAAACCCGGTAAAACGTAAAAAATCTACGATTCGAAGCACAAACAAGACTTACCTCTGCTTAGACCAGTCTTTAAGGTCCAAATTCTTGCTTTCCACATTTTATGAAAGACTTTATCCCAACTATTGAACTAATAAAACGTGATTCAAAGCATTCAAAACTACTGTTCAAAGTTCATTCAGTGACTTGGCGATCGACAGGGAGCCCAAACTAGATTAGTGTAATGACACGACTAATGACACGTAAATACTTTTTTTTTTTTTTTTTTTTTTCCTATTATTTTTCTAAAAGTAAAATACAAGTCCTATACCTTAATATCTCAGAGTATAATGTTAAATATAAGGTACTATAAAGCAAAAACAATTTGAACTCTTATTTTTTTATAACGCGGTCTCCCTGTGGTAATACTTGTTACCAGGCCCCATGTTCTTATTTGCCGCTAAATAGCTCAGGAAGCCCACATCTCGATATCTCAGTTCCTATTTACAGCCGGCGTTTGTGCGTCGTTGTGCAAAGTTGTGTGCCGGTAATATCCCTCACATGGTAAGGGTCCACAAGGGGAGGGGGTGTCCTAATCCCATTTCCCAACCACCAATTTGACCTAATCTCAAAGTTCCAGCCTATGTTTTGTTCAAATCTCAATCCCATTCCCATTTTTTGCTTTTTATTTGTTTGTGAATCCCATTCCCAGTGCATAAAATTCCATTTTCCCAGCCCCAAAAAATGCGAATCCCAGCCCCCATTTCACCACTTTAGCCGTCAGTACGTGTAACTGTATCATCCTTTCGTTGATATTTCTTATGTTATAGTTACCACAGTTCTATGATGTCGTGTTTTTGGAAGGGAAGGGGACGTAGGAAGGGAATGACAAAATGCATATACTGTTTAATGACATAAAATTAACACTGCTTTACATAGCAAAAATTAGAGAAAGAGGTATATTTTGCATTGAATTCAGTTAGAATTTTTTAAATGGTATTTTTTAAATTACAATGAATACATTAATCCCTTTAAATGAAGAAAGCCATTGCAAACAAAGCCTGAATTGAACGTCTTAATTGATTAACTCAAAAAAATGAACTAATTCAAATATCTGTTTTGAATTATCGCATTG
>NW_022258337.1:290949-302274 GCF_009602425.1 Actinia tenebrosa
TCGTGGGCTCAAATCGAACGTTCAAAAGTAGGCAGCCACCTTAACAGACAAAAAAGAGTGAAAAATAAAGATTGCTTGCTATTGGAGCTTTTTATCACATACGTGAAATGGTCGTGCAAAAATATTAACCAATAATAAAGAGAAAGGCGTTTCGATAATAAAATTCCATTGGACTGCACGTTTTGAATGACAGCTATAAAAAGCGCGAAAATTAGACTGATTCTACTGGTTTGTACACGTTGCATACGCACGTGGAGTGGTATTAGCCAATCACAACGCATATTATTTTCAACGAAGTCTTACCTCATTGGCTGGAATTGTTTGATTGACGGTTGATTCATGTGGAATGCAGTATTAGTTTTCGGGTGTGTGGGGCTTGACTTCATAATCAAGTTGACGTGTAGAAAGTCAGGTATGTACCACTCTGTTGCTGCAAAAATTATCTTAAAGTTAACCTTTTTCTTTTTAATTTTTCCAATTTTGGCCTTTCAAATGTGTAGTTTTACGCAGGATATTCCTAGCCACAAGATATAAACGTTATTTTTCTTGCTTTTTCGGATGTAAAACGCTTTCTATCTTTCAAAGAAACACTAGTTGATAACAGCTGATAAATACTGTGAAGCGGGAAATACAAATTATTTGGAAACGTTCTTTACTTTTAACAAAGCCAACACTTGCCGAGTTGAGCGAATTCCTGGTTTTTCAATGTTTTTCAGCTGCAGAATTGTCACAATTTTTGCTTTTAGAAGAAAGTTTTCATTCATAGTCGAACGCACTGTACTCAGCTGATAATTACTTGGAAGCGGGAAATACAAATTATTTGGAAACTTTCTTTACTTCGTAACAAAAAAACTTGCCGAGTTTAGCAATTCCTGTCGTTTTTAAAATGTTTTTCAGCAGAGTTTTCACAATTTTTGCTTTTAGAAGAAAATTTTCATTCAAGTTATCAAACGCACTGAATAAGTGCAAAGCGACCACGAGGCCAAAAGACCATATATTCTCTTGCTTTATACAAATTTTTCTTCAATTTTCATGAGTTATATTTTATTTTGCGTAAACTTTTAATCTGATATTTGTAACTTTTGAACTTTTAAAGTTTATTTAATCTGGTTTTTGATACTTTTTTCGTTCGAAAATAGGCGTTTTGGTTTCGCGCGCTTTTTTAGTCAGGACTGTGACTTGTATTCTCGTTTGAATAGTCGGACTCTCTATTGTTCTTTCGATAAAATCATTCATTTTGAGTTACTAGACTTACAATTTTTAACTTTTATTTGAAGTTTTGTAAAGATTTCCCAAATTTTAAACAAATTTCTGACATTATCATTTTGGCGCGCTTTTCATCTTGACGAAAGTTGTCGATGAGACTTTTCAATGCTCTTGTTTGTCAATATTCTTTCTTACAGTTATGCAAAGAAAAGTATTTTTCTACCAAATACTGACACTTTTTTACATTTTCCAGATTATTAATCATTATTGGAAGTGGTTATATAAAGTACTAGAAGCAAGAAGAAGACTACTGCGTATCGTAAGACTGAGTTGATGGTGGAAGATCATGAACAAGTTGAAAGAAAATTTAATTTCTTCTCTTGTGTTTCGTTTTGGCTGGCTCGACCTTGTTCTTGATCTTCTTCTTCTTATTGTTGCATTGCAATTAGATGGAAAGAGGTGGAGAGAGGCAGTTCCTAATCAAAAAGGAACTCAGTTGTTCTGTATTGAACTCACTAGGCTAGGGTTTTGATTTGCAGACATTCATGAAAAAAATATATACACTTCTTGAACGTAAAATTTGGTTCAATTGCTGCAAGTCGAAATATATTCTGCAATGCTTTTTTTGTCGATCTAGAAAGTTATTAGGCTAGCCGTAAGAGGGGACCAGATGTAAGGCTGGTCCCAGGGATTATTTGTTTGACAAGAAGCTACCACTATCTTAAAACTAGGTGGGGTATGGCGGATTATTAGTGTTTTTGACTGGTCATCTCGACCAGGAGGGTCAATTGGCCAGTATCAGGTTAGCTTTTCAAATGAATTTTCGTCACCGAGTTCGCTTCTCTGGACGTCAATGAAGACACAGGATCTACACATATAAGGTGTGAACTTTAGTTAACTGGAGTTCAGGCTTACTTGAGTAACGCTGGCCGGTGTACATATCACTCACTCCCTTCACACAGCGCTTAGGGTTAGGTGCTTTCTATTGAGATTAGACTGGCCAGTTGCGTGCTCTCGTAAGACTAGGTAAAGTCAGGATCACCCGCCGTCGGATCATTTTCCTCGCTCCTCCCCTCGGTTGATGGTTTTGATGAAATTCTGACTTGCTGCTCCAGTATAGTCTTGCTTTCCAGTCGTGGTTCAAGTCTACCAAGAACAGCCAAACTCGGCTGCCTCTGAGAGGGAAGACAAGTCTGCGATAGATTTTTGTTTTATCATGCACCAGGCATGCCAGTGGTAGCTTCTTTAGGATAGAATTTTGTACTGAAATATAGAACATTTTATGATTATGTTTATGCATTATTTTTTTGTATGGTTCTTGTTATTTCTATAGGTTATGACTATGTTATAGTTTATTAATTAGCCTTAATGCTAACTTTTCGATTGAAGATTGTAGATTTGTTTCGGATTTCGACCATTTTTTTTACTCTGATAGCATGTGGTAGTTCATCATACTCTTTCATTTCTCTTCGATCATTTCGATACTTCTCTTTCAAATCGTTTTTGACGGTTTTATAGATTTTGTCTTAGCTTTTTATTGTATCACATAATAGAGTAATTACGATAGAAATATATTCGATGGTTTGAGTCTTGGATATTCCAGCTCTCTTTGAAGTATTCATAACTTCCTTGAGAATCCTGGAATATCCCTCCTTTTCTAAGTTAACTCTCATTCGATAGCATGATATAATAATAGTTTAAGGGTGTGGTTCCTGGATATTCCAGCTCTCTCTGAAGTATTCATAACTTCCTTGAGAATCCTGGAATATCCTCCCTTTTCATGATGCACACACGACAATCAAATACTTTTTTGAAGATGGGCGGGGCCTTAGATAGTTCTTTCTTCAGGAATGATCCATCCCTTGTACAAAAAACGTCTAGATCTTTTCGGTTTTTCAACAAACGCCTCAACTCTTTTTGGTTTTTCAACGAACACCTCAAGCTTTTTGGTTTTTCAACGAACGCCTCAAGCTTTTTGGTTTTTCAACGAACGCCTCAAGCTTTTTGGTTTTTCAACGAACGCCTCAAGCTTTTTGGTTTTTCAACAAGCAAGCTTTTTGGTTTTTCAACAAACAAGCTTTTTGGTTTTTCAACAAACAAGCTTTTTGGTTTTTCAACAAACAAGCTTTTTGGTTTTTCAACAANTTTTTGGTTTTTCAACAAACAAGCTTTTTGGTTTTTCAACAAACAAGCTTTTTGGTTTTTCAACAAACAAGCTTTTTGGTTTTTCAACAAACAAGATTTTTGGTTTTTCAACGAACGCCTCAAGCTTTTTGGTTTTTCGACGAACGCCTCCAAGTTCTTCTGTTTTTCAACATCTTCCAAGATTCCGTACGTGGTTCCCTAGTAAAGTTAACATTCAAAAGTATAAATTTCTATATATGCTTTTGTTTTGCAACCTTTGTTTGGAAAAAGTTTTCAAAATTTCAATTGCTAACAGTGTTTTTTTTTTCTCTCTCTTTTTCAGACCGAAAACCGAAAAATATTATGATTTATGACTAAACCTTTACAATATGTTTTGCGCTCATTTTAAAACTTAATAAGATATATCGGCATGCAATGTACTAATATATACTTTCTTTTTTTCTTCTTTCAGATCCATGACCATACATTTTCGTGCACATTTGCAGTTTCATTATGTACACCTTTAACCCTCCAAGGTCGTGCGCTTGCATAAGGTGGAGGACTACGTTTCCAGGGAGATTTTTCGGCCATTCCCTAGTCTCTGGTTTTTCGTAGCTGGCAGCGTACAAAAAATTACACAAGAGATTTTCATGGATAAAGGTTTTGAAAGGAATATAATTGGCTTTTTTCATTTTTTTCGATTTGGCACATACGCTTTTCTCCGGCACACTATTTATGTCACTTTGTAAATCAAATTTAAATCACTCGTTGTATTGAATGCACCATATTTTTGATATGACATTTTGAGCTTTTTTGTATCGAACGAGAGTTTCAACGATTTCGAAGATGCCTTGACCATTTTCGACTAAAGCCAAAGTTTTTGGTTTTTCAACGAACTTCTGATCAGGCCAAGGTTTTTGGTTTTTCAACGATTTTCAGCGAACGCCTCAAGCTTTTTGGTTTTTCAACAAACGCCTCAACTCTTTTTGGTTTTTCAACGAACGCCTCAAGCTTTTTGTTTTTTCAACAAACGCCTCAACTCTTTTTGGTTTTTCAACAAACGCCTCAAGGTTTTTGGTTTTTCAACAAACGCCTCAAGGTTTTTGGTTTTTCAACATCTTCCAAGATTCCGTACGTTGTTCCCTAGTAAATTTTTCAACATTGGTCTGGTGCCTCGGATATTTCTTTCTTCAGGAATATCCATCCTTGTACACAAGCCACTAAAGAAAAGATTTAAAGGTATAAAGCTTATACAAGACATACAAATTTATGCTGATTTTTTCAACGTGTGCCAAAGTTTGTAAAATTTTGGAAATACTTAAAAAAACAAATTACTCTTTTTCATTTCGATTGGCATTGTGTTTTGGCTTTCCTATTTCTAAAACCCACCCCAAACTCAGTAGTGTAACAGGGCACGCTCGGCTTACGAGCCAAGAGGACTGGGTGCGATTCCCAGCTGAGTTGGTGGAGAAAACGAGTCGGGTCTTGAAAGCAGTTTCTATTCCTGTCGGTTAATGGCCGGCATTTCAACAAGACGTTAATTTATCAAATTAATTTGAAAGTTTAGGTTTAGTTTTCGAGAAAATAAGCGGTAAACGATTTCTATGATGTCATAATTACGTCATAATGAAAAGCCCGCTTTAAATTAATTTATCGTTTTTGAAACCTTTAATCCTTTCCTGACATTGTGTGAAAAGCGCTTGCAGATCAAGTTATTCAAGACGAAGTTGTAGCCGTTTCAATGCGGCTAGGCGTGCCAGACCAAAACTACCCAAAGTGTGCAAGGGGAGTCTGTTAGTACAGGTCAGTGATGCTACCATGCAAACGTCCTATTGAAACTTGTTGCTAAGAATGACTTAATGTAACGTTAATGTCAATTTTTTTAAAAATTTCCTGGTTCTACGGCTTAAACAAAATGGCGGTTTTTTGACTTTGGCCTCCCCTCTTCGCACCTGAAGAATAGTAGTACCAACTGTACTACATTTGTTTGGAGATGGTAAGACGCAAGTCACTACATAGAAAAACTAAATGGCCGGCAGCTTTATTTTTAAACAGTTATGTTTTTTTAAAGAAATCGAGCCCAGTTCTTTCCATTTTTACGAACCAAACTATCCTGGCTAAACTATCATGATTACTAAGCGATTCCAAGCGATTCCATTAATCTATCAAATTGGCTTCTTAAAACCTAGGCATAGTATTCTCGGCTTTGAATTTGTGACATGATTGCTTGTCTTTCCTTTAAACGGTTTTCGATTAGAAATCCATCTCCATCAGCTTCAGTTTCATGTACGATTGCTTCCTGATACAACAAAATGGAAGGATAAAGAATACCAGGCTTGTTTTGTGACTAAATGGTGTGTTTTGAGAAAAAGACTACATCGCGGGCGTAGAGTGCGTCTCACGGCCCCATCACAGACCAAATTACATACATTTACTGTATTTATGGGGTCCATCTCCGCCCGGGATGTAGTCTTCCACGTATGTATCTTGCCTTTACTTTGACAAATTGTTTTGGAAGCCAATTTTTTCAATTTCTAACATCATAGCATGAAGAAGTTATAAAAAGTAGATCCTGTCTAACCGTGAAAATATCATAATCTAGTCCTGGCCTCACTTTTTCTTCGCTTCGCAAACAAACTGAAAATTTATTTTCTCCGCGCCCTAATTTCCAGTGAGAATTAAACCTGAGTTCAGGCACATATACTTGTTGCCATTTCGTGATCTTAAATGTGAACTTAACGACAATAACCTGGCTTAACGGGGACTTAATATTCGACTAGAGCGCCGCAAAGAAAAGGGATAACAAAATATTCGGATTGTCCATACTAGTTATAGAAACCTTAGAATTTCATTGGAACCATTCAGATCAATGTCACAGCGCAGTTGAAAAGAGAGATCGCGTTGGGTTTTAAAATGCTAGGTGTAATTTAGAGAAGGCAGAACAATCTTTATTATCTGCGAAAGCCTGATGGCTCGAAAAAACTCAATGTAACACCTAGTTCCTTGGGGGAGGGGAAGGTGTGTTGTAAAGGCGTACACTTGGCTTAATTGAGGGTTCATACATTTGATGATTACATTTGATACGTAAAACCTTTTGTTTCTATACGAAAAATGCAAAACAAATTACACCATTGATACCTATTTCACTTGGTCTTTCAGAATATGGCAGTTTTTGCCTCAAAATCCAAAATTGTGGAAATTCAGAATCTGGATTCACTCCTTGGATCGGACTTTTCTTAGGTGGAGTGTAGGAATCGACATTTTTTTTCCGTTGGTATTTCAAGTTAAAATCAATGTTAAATGTCTAACGTACCTCGAACAATGGCTTTAACGCAGTTGTTTTTATAAATTAATAAAAAATATGGCTTTTATGCGATGAAAAAGGTTAAGGCTATTCTGTGAGAATCTCTGTTTTTGTTATACTTATTTAACCATCTCGTTTCATCTTTATCAAACAGGGAATAAATAAAGACGTTCGAAGATGCCTTATACGTGTGTATGACATAGAAAATAGAGCGGCGTGCAGTTACCATCATACCGCAAAGGGTAAAAAGAAAGTTTATTTTTATTCCAAAGGGGTGGATATTCTGTACAGTATCCCTGTATCAATACTATCCAAGTGAAAACAGAAAAGGTGAGCTGTGATATTCATTTATGTTCAAAAATGTAGGAGTATGTATTTTTATCATTATTGACTATGCAAAAGTATGGACTGCCTGTGGTGTGACAAAGTATAAAGATACAACAGGGAGCCCAACACCTTTTCTACACTTGTTGTTCCTAGTCAACTTAGAAACCAGATTGTGACTTAACGACTAGTTTCTTTGTAAAGACCTCTTTACATTTTCTTAAAGTACGAATTCCTTTATTTCAACGATTTACGACTCATTTGCTGGTCTATTCTACTAAGCTTCTTTCCATTTTTACGAACCAAACTATCCTGGCTAAACTATCATGATTACTAAGCGATTCCAAGCGATTCCATTAATCTATCAAATTGGCTTCTTAAAACCTAGGCATAGTATTCTCGGCTTTGAATTTGTGACATGATTGCTTGTCTTTCCTTTAAACGGTTTTCGATTAGAAATCCATCTCCATCAGCCTCAGTTATATGTACGATTGCTTCCTGATACAAAAAAATGGAAGGATAAAGAATACCAGGCTTGTTTTGTGACTAAATGATGTGTTTTGAGAAAAAGACTATATCGCGGGCGTAGAGTGCGTCTCACGGCCCCCTCACAGACCAAATTACATACATTTCTTGTATTTTATGAGGTCCATCTCCGCCCGGGATGTAGTCTTCCGCGTATATACCTAGCCTATACTTTGAAATCGTTTTGGAAGCCAAAATTTTCAATTTCTACCCATTCTTGCATAAAAGAGCTATAAATAGTAGATTGTGTCTAGCCGTGAAAATATCTTTGGACAGAATAATGTAGTCCTGGTCTCACTTTTTCTTCGCTCAAACAAGCTGAGGGTAAAAAATTTATCCGCGCCCGAATTTTCAGTGATAATTAAACTGAGTCCAGGCACGTACATACCTTAGATGTGATCGTGACGACAATAATAACCTGGCTTAACGGGGACTTTGATATTCGGCTAGAGCGGCGCAAAGAAAGGGGATAACAAAATATTCGGATTATCCATATATTTGGATTATCCATACTAGTTATAGAAACCTTCATTTATACCATTCAGATCAATATCACAGCGCAGTTGAAAAGAGAGATCGCATTGGGTTTTAAAATGCTAGATGTGATTTTGTGGAGGGTGGACAATCTTTCAATCTGCTATAGCTAGCGAAAGCTTTTTTGGCTGCCAAAAAGTCAAATGTACTAACACCTAGTTCTTTGGGGGAGGGAAGGTGTGTTGTAAAGGCGTACACTTGACGTGAAGGTTCATCATACATTTGATGCTCATAAAAACATTTGTTTTTTGCGACAAAAGCAAAACAAATTACACCATTAATACCCATTTTACTTGCTCTTTTAGAATATGGTAGTTTTTGCCTCAAAATCCAAAATTGTGGAATATCCCAACCTGGATTAACCCCTTGGATCGGACTTTTCTTAGGTGGAGTGTGGGAATCGAGAATTTGTTTTCTTTGGTATTTTGAGTTGAAGTCAATTTTAAATGTCTAACGTACCTCGAACAATTGCTTTGATGTAGTTGTTTTTAGAAATTAATGAAGACTATGCCTTTTATGCGAAGGAATTTGTTAACGGTTCTCTGTGTAGAAAGGTGTAAATTTATTCCACTTATTTTCAATTTCTTTCATTTTTATCAAGCACGAAATCAAAAAAGATGTTCCTGCAAACTCCCTAACTTGCGGCCATACCAAATCACATGCTAAGACAGAAGGAGAACGATTGTACACGGCCAGCACCATAGCCGGATAGTACAATCGTGGGTCTTGATTTCAAAGGAATTCATTGATCATCACACCAATGCGAATGAAGTGAAAACGGAAAACGTGAGTAGTAGTGAAGTTTTATGTGTTCAAAAATACAAATATGTGTGTTTATACACCATTTAGTTTAAGTATGGTCTACCTGTAGTGCGACATAGGTCCACATACCACAGGAAGCCCAGCATTTTTTCTGCAATTGTTCTGATTCAGCTTGGAAAGCAGGTTGTGAATTAAAATCTTCGATTGCGTTTTTAACTGGTCTTATCACTCCTTCTCAAATAAAGCACTTCTCCAAAAAAAAACGTTTTTGCTGACAAGAAGTTCACATCGTGTGAAAGGATCTTCTAGTGAAGCTCCTACTCAAATCCTATCTAAATTTTATCTAAATAGAGAATAAAAGGAATAAAATCATTTAAAAGCATSAAAKTTTCCRTTTTCTTAATTTAAAAGTTATCTGTTTTGGTTAGCGAAAAAATTTAAGAATGCAGTTTAAAATTTGGTTAAAAAGAACTTGAAGAGTCCTTTCACTGGATGTGAAATAATCATGATACCATATGAGGGAGGGACTTTTTCACATCCTCTGAAAGGACCTTTTTTATACTCAAACAGTTAGTAATATATATTGGTCCAACGAATACAACAAAAACAGCAACAGAAACAACATATTAAAAGGGATAAGTACGTTCTAAAAGTTGATTAGGAACTTGAAGGGTCCCTTCACTGGATGTGAACTAATAMGACTATGAAGGAGAGACTTTTTCACATTCAGTGAAAAGACCTTTTGCATGCATAAGCTAAAAGTCATATGTTTTACTCAAAGAACAAAACAATCAATAAAACAGATAAAAAAGAAAATTAATGGAAAAAATGGTTCATGAGTTGTTTATAAAAAAGGTCCTTTCACTTCATGTGAACTATACAAGTGAGCGACTATTTCACATCCAGTAAAAGGACCTTTTTATTTATTGAAAAGTTATGTTTTGGTCAAAGCAGAATAAAATAATGAATGAATGAAATAGAAAGAAACAAAATGCCCGAGCATTACGAATAAATAAATAATATGGATAAGAATGAAATGGCAGACGAATATGGTTGAGAAGTCGATTAGCGTATCAAAGGTCCTTTCACTGGACGTGAACTACATGAGGAAGCGGACTATTTCACATCCAGTGAAAGGACCTTTTTCATAACCGAAAAACTATTTTGAACAATCCAGTCCGAACCATTTGAYAARTAAAATGTCCTTTGGAATCGCTTGGCACTACTTAATCATAATTATAGGATAGTTTGGAAGTWATTGCATTGATTGGGATAGATGTTTTTTAAGTAAGTAAATGCCGAGCTGCTGGCCATGTAGTCTTTTGAAATTTTAGACCAGGTGCAAGACTAGACAAGACTAGACAAATCTGATAAATAGAATGTCCAATTGGAATCTTATGCCTTAACGTGATTTAGTAGAATCTCTTACTGGTTTAGGAGAATCCCTTAAATTGATTTATGAGTATCCCCTACCTGGTTTAGAAGTATCCCTTTACTTGAAGACATTAACAAATTCATGATAATATACTTTTAAAAATAGAAAATATCATCTGGATACAATGCGGTTCAATCTAACATTCAAAAATTTAAGAAAAAAAAAAACGACTCCACTTTGCCATACCCCCGAGACATCCGCAGAGCTGAGGCGGCGTATGGACTTCGGACCTGACGGCGATTAAATCCTTCTGCCCTTGGGTGCACGAATTACGCAAGAAAATGTTCTAGCCGAAGCATCAGGGGAGAGACCAGCCGGCCCCCAGACCATATCGACTAATCCCTTGCATCTCTGCCACGCACGGAATCGGTTGAAAATAGAATGTTAAAAAGTCTAGTCTATTTGGTACATTGTTTTCACGGCTATTGTTATGCTGATTCACCTGGAACCGTGGTCCAGTGGGAAAATCTTGGGCTTCAATAACACTGAGTCAAGTCCGGTTTGGCGAAATTAGTACCTGGATGGGTGACCTGAAACTTAGGCTTACTTTGCTTTTCTGCAAGTAGATTATTTTTCCTTGCAACTTTCAATCGCTTATAATATTAATTTGATTTTGTTGGGAACTGGGCAAAAATTGAAAACTTCCGGGCATTTATTCCGTACGCAGCTGTGTATCATGGTGGACTGTTTTCTAAAACACAACAGAAGAAGTCGTTGTTTTTTTAAATGAACGTATTTAAAAGTATTCTTTTTTCTTCTTTAAATGACCGTATTTAAGACTATGCTTGACCATATTTAAAAGTATTCTTTATTCAAATGAGCGTATTTGTGAGTATCCTTTATTGAAATGACCGTATTTATGAGTATCCTTTTGTTCAAATGACCGTATTTAAGAGTATCCTTTTAATCAAATGACCGTTTTTTTCTCTCTTTACGATGTTTGAGCGCATATTTAAGATGATACTTTTTTTTTTTAAATACCATATTAGTAGGACGGTCGGTTAGCACTAGTTCACACGCTTCAAAAGGACGGTCGGTTAGCATAGTTCACACGATTCAAAAGGACGGTCGGTTACCACTAGTTCACACGCTTCAAAAGGACGGTCGGTTA
>NW_022258337.1:302479-313032 GCF_009602425.1 Actinia tenebrosa
CGGTCGGTTAACACTAGTTCACACGCTTCAAAAGGACGGTCAATTACCACTAGTAAAACCATATTCATCAATAACAACTATACGAATATATTGTTTGTAAAAATATTTTAAATTATTTATTTTAATTTCCAACACAAATATATAGTACTTCTGTTGCAGGCTCGAATGCTAGGATGTAAATCATATTATGAATTGTCATATTGTCTAAAATTTTAACTTCTTTCTGAGAATATGGTATCTCTTTCTCCAGTGACTCAATTACTGGACAACTTTGGGTCCTTCAATTCGTCATTGACAAATTGACCCTTCTCAAAAAGAAGTACTTGGATGAGAAGCTAAGATATATACAAAAGGAATCCCACTTTTTATCGATGGAATTCGTAGCATTCCTTTTGTATTTCAATTCAAGACAATTTTGAGAATGGTCCATCGTACTGAATGAGCACAGTGGCGGATCCAGGGGGTCGAAGGGGTCCACGGAACCCCCCTTGTAGGTTTGATCTTTTAGGTAATAGAAATATGTCTTATATAAATTTTGCTTAAAAGTATCCACAAAGATAATGTTGAACACGAAATGATAGATATTTGCTGTTATAATGTTTAATTTACCTTTAAGTTCCGTTACTAGATATTAAATTAGGTGATTAGAGTCAATTTTTTTGTCAGACATCGACTAAAGAGAATTATACACAGTTTAAGAAACGGAACCCCCCTTTGAAAAATCCTGGATCCGCCACTGGAGCAAATATTGAAATAGCTTTAAAAACTCTTCACCCTTACATTTCCTGAATCTCACGTTAAAGTATGATATATCTCACTCTACCAAATTACTCGATTATGATTGGACAAGAGGAGTACAATTAAATCCCAACTTGTACTCTCTAGAATCCCATTTAAGTTGCTCATTTTTTTTTTAGTGTATTATAAACAAAAAATCGCACAATCTTCTCGTACGATTCGGAATTTATAGAGACTCATGATGTTTTCAAAGTTCTCAAATTGAACTCGTCCAATTTTGAAAACTTTCAAAACATTACTCGTACCTATAAATTCCGAATTCTACTCGAGATCGTGCGATTTCCTATACATATTAGAGACCTTTAGATCCGACGACGAGTACGAGAACGAGTACGATTGTTGAGCTTTTAAAGAGAGGCACTATCTTTTTGTAGTCGTGATCGTGTACGTAGATTGAAACTTTAGATTGTAAAAAATCGGAAATCGACTACGATTCAGTGTTAACCACGTGCACAGGATCAATTTTAAAACTCGTATTCGTACTCTATCTCGTACTCGTCGCTATTAGCCGCCAGAAACAGTTTTCATTTACCATGCTCAGTAGTTTGTTATATTTACTGCGCATAAGCAGTAGCTTTTTATTAAATCTACAAGGCATTCTAGTTTTAATGAATATCATTTTCCCACGAAAGATGGTCACAATGTTTGACAAAATGTACAAACATCTCCTTGAAATGAAACTCGATAGCCGCATGCATCGTGAATAATAGTGTGCACTCGAATGGCTTTCTGGGAAACTTTTAATGGAACAGGATGGACTCTGGATCCTGATTGGCTAACGTTGCTATGTGCCGCAAAACATCCTTCTTTGTGATGATTCCAAGCAAACGCCTACAAAGAAAAAATTTATCCTTTATTGTACCGTCATTCAAGATTTTTTTTTTTTTGCTTTTCCTCCATGGAGTCAAGGGTGAGTTAGCGGTAGAACATTTCCCTCACCTCTGGGGTCTCGAGTTGGATTCCTGGGCTCGACATCTCATGTGACAATACTTTGTTAGATCTCTCCCTTTATTTGAGTGGTTTTTTTTTACTCTAAACTCCAATACTCCATTTTACAGTTCCATTCAGTGACCACGAATAATAGTTCCTAGCTGAGGCTGGAGTTTCCGTGCATGATAAACTGTAGCTTTGCTATGCRCGGAAACTCCAGCCTCGGCTAGGAACTATTATTCGTGATCACTGAGTGGAACTGTAAAAAGAGTAGTGTAATCTTTTACTTAGCCCTGCCATGACTCTAAGTTTTTTCAGGGTTTGATATAATTGATGTTTGGTTTTGGTCATAATTACCCGTTATGTGTGACCAAAGTTTGTCGAAGTCCAACTCTTCTAAAGAGCTCCACCACTGTTTCCATGGGCGTCTTATCAGTGATTTGAATCGGACTCTACAACAAAGCATTGGAAGTATTTTGAAATTAGCTAAGAAAAAACATTTAAGATATTTGCACTCTTCTTCAGAAGACCCAGTTCATAGGTACGCGTTGCTCTGTCAATGAAATTCCCATCATTGTGAGTTAGAATTTATTGATTGATGGAAGCCAAAAACTTAAATACTTTGGGACGAGTTGAGTTATGTAATTGTGATAATTTTATGGTAGAAGTAAGGAAAATATTAACATTGTTTTTAAGATGTGAATAAAATAGGTCACTGAAGGAAGAAGAGAAATTAATGCTTACCACGTCCAAGATATGTCGAAGTGAGAGATGTACAGCTTGACCTGGGGAACTGTATAGTGAAGAATGCTCTGTAAAGTAAACTTTGGATGCAGATACTATATCTTCATTTCTAATTCTCGCATGTTCTGCAATGAATAAATGAACAAACGAGTGAGTACTGAAGGAAGTAGAGTGAGGAAGAATGGAGGGAAGCAAGTAACGTAGGAAAGAAAGGAAGGAGGGAGGGAGAATGGGAGGAATAATAAAGGAAGTATAAAGGTTGAGAGGGAGGAAGGAGTAAGGAAGGAAGTACAAAGGGAGGAAGGGAGGGAGAAAAAACTAGAAGAAGTAACAGAGGGATACAAATACCTGACCATCATACTTACTTAATCCGATTCTCAAATCTTTATTGAGAACAAATCCAATCAGTCTTTGAGACTCTTGGTCCACTATAACTGGAAAACCACGGAAATGAGATTCCTCAATGAGTTGTTCTGAAATGAAGTGACAAATAGATTAAAACGCTATGTTCTTGATTGCGAGGAAATACTAACAAAAATAACAAAACTCTATTAAACCTACCAAGTTCACCAACTGTGTTTCCATCTTGTGTAATGCAAGTCAGTGGAGGGTCATTTTTCCTGAGAAAAATAATTGAAGAATAATAAGATTAATTCAAAAGTTTTTAGACATGAAGCCTGAATTGTCTAATTGCTTTAGTCTAAATCTACTAAAAGGGTCAAATAAATGGATACAAATGGGTCAAAAACATGAGTTAGGTGCAGTTATTTTGGTTTTCAAAATCGACACTTTCTGCTAATAGTGGTCTATCGCTGATAGACCACCTGTACATCAACCAAAGCACAGGATTTGTGATAGACCATAGGTAGACTGAACCATAGGTTTAGAGACAAAATAGACAAACCAAAACAGACCTTGGTCTCATGCAGTCAGCTGCAAGTGTAGTGTGCGTGAACTCCTCTTTGCTGTCTAAGAATGGGTATCCATTTAAATGAATATGACCATCATAGCTGTAGAATATTGTTAAGGTAAATCTGTCACAAGATTATAATCATTGAGGGCCATAAGCTCATCATTCTGTGACTGTTAGTGTCTCCCTCAATGCTGTCAATCAAACCTAATTAGTTGGTATCTTTCATATTTTTGACTGGTGGCAGCGAAAAACCAAATTTCTGTGTGCAGCTTGTAGCTACTGAGTTCCCATGTTTATAAAAAAGGTAGTAAAAGGAAATACTAGATTTTTTGATTCATAAAGGATACATTCCCTCTTTGATGAAGGCATCACCGACCCACTTGCTTATCATGACAGCAACCATCAAAGGTACAATGTATGACAGTCCTCCAGTCAGCTCAAACATTATTACAACAAGAGAGACTGAATTGACAGTGAAGAAAAAAATAATGTAAGAAACCAGTAAGTTGGTCAATTGGGAGAGAAAAAACAGCTGTACACTATAAAAATAAAGGATTACTTTTGACCTCTTCAAAGTCTGAATCCTTTTTTTTGGCCTCTAAACCACACCTTCAAGAGAGGCATTGTGATTCTACAGTCATTTAGAAGTCATTTTGACCCCTCAAGGACTCTACAACTCAAATTAATTCTTTTAGTGATCCTCTTAAGTGTAGTGTGACTCTTAGAAATATTCATTGACACTGGAAAAGTCAAATAAAAAAACTAGTACTATCAATGTGTATTTTGGCTCACTGTTGGAGTGAAAATGTCTCTAAAATGGGCTTTAAAAACAATGTCTTTTTTTAAAGATCTGAAATAACCCCTTGATCTAAAGAACACTGTTTTTACACTATTTCTAAATATCATTGAGTAACTAAACAATGCATACCAGTCATCCTAGTAACTCCTCCCAGTACAGCCGCTGCACCAACCATGGCATACAAACCAGGAGTAACACATGCATTGATAGATTTTCCACATGATGATGAAAAAATTAACCAGTCAGGATTTGAACTGAAAAAAAACCCACAAAATTAAATTACTGCATAATATAGAGCACTCTGCTAAATGTTGTGRTTCTCCTAACACCTCTAGGTCATGTCTGCCAATCCCTAAGTGYTTTATGACTGCACACTGTCAGCACATTTGTGTGTTCTCTATTTCTTCAATAAGCCTAATGGAGTAATGACTTTGACTTGGATAAAATATCAGGGTGGGGCATTTTTGGACAAGTAATAAGACTATCCATGTTGCAAAGAAGCCCTGATATCCAATGAATTAAATCAAAATTGTCTGATCAATTCTTTATGGTTCTACAGTTTTCTTTAACAGAAAGGTGCAACAGGCATGGGAGAATATTGCATCCTTTCTCAACAGTGTTTTCTGTAAGGTATTGTGATGCTATAATCATTCAAAAATAATTTACTCAAAACCATTCTACGTACAATGCTAATCGTTCCATTCCAATACCAACAACTCTGCCAATACAAGCACCGATAGCCATGCTTGGTATGAACAAACCAGCTGGTACCTAAATGAAATTGTCAAAAAAAAACTTGTTTAAAGGTAGAGAAGAGTATACAGAAACAACAATTAATAGCTTTAGGGAAAGCGCAGGTGGTGTGCCAGTTAATGTGCCCCCTTTTGCTCTCTGTTGTAAGTGAGTAGAGTTGTTCATTGGTTCTCCTTCAAGTGTTTTTTTCTCCAGATTCAACACCAACTTCTAAATTCTAATTTGATCTATTGGCTGCCTTATCAAGTGTGTTGTGAAATCTGTTAGGCTTTCCGACCATGCTGGAGTTGTAAATCCCATGAGAGGATGCTATTTTCTCAAGACAGCCTTTGACTGTCAAGAAAAGCCTCTTTTTTGAAGTTCTGGATCCAAGGCAAGTACATACTGTACTACAATATTATTAACATATTGGCAGCGAACTAAGATTTTGTGGAGAGACAGAAAGAAAGAGTGACATCTTTTGATTGAGTTTTATATCGATATAGTTTACCTTGAGACCAAAAGTGAAAATAGTGATGAGCAACTTAAATGCTGCAGCAAGTAAGAGTTGCCAGATAGCAGTGACTACTCCATCCCCTGCTTCTGCTCCTGGGTAACGAGGGTCGTTGACATTGATTGTTTTGTTATTAGTGATGTATTCACTGTGAAAAGAACATTTCTTTTTTAATTTACGTTATTTCTTGGGACTACAAAGCATTTTGTATGAATACATGAAAAGTTTAAACCAATAGCTTGTTGAAGGGCATTTGAGGACACTATAGCATTATATAAAGAGCGCTCTGATTGGTCAATTAGCGTTTTATATAACTCAACATAGATCGTGAGGAAATGATGTTATTTGTTAGTTATTTTATAAAAGAGATAGAAAACTCCCCTTGCTTGTGCTATGTTGAGTTATGTTAACTCACGCAATTTCCTGCGTGCTTGCATGACTCAACCTAGCATATGCGCTCATTTTCTATCTCTTCATAAATTGTTATAGATGATAGCCCATGTACAGACAATCTTATCCCTCCACCCTACAGTGGAAAATGCACCCCCCTTCCCATTTCCCCCTGCTGCTGGAGAGGGGTAATAGCTTTAGGGACCTATCACTGGGGTCACTTATTTTCTTGCCAGAAAAGAATTAGGGGCAGCCAATGTAAATTTATCAGAGAAAATAAAAAAAGTGTTTCAAGGAAGGGTTCTTACCAAAGTTCAGACTTATCTTCTGGTCCACACTGTCTGAAAAGATTTTGTATCAACACACTACTGCTCTGCCTAGGAAAAGATATATTCAATAAACTAAGAATGAAATCACACAAAAACATACCATACAGAGAGGAGGGTCACATACGTGATTATAGACCTAACACTTTTATATAGCATACCCATAGTATATGATGGTGAACAGGAGAGATTTTCAAATAAATCCAGTGACTAAATACAGTGACTTGTGCAAGGGTAGATCCAGGGGGAGATATGGGTGGGTAGCCAACCCTATAGTGTGTTAAAATTTAAGAACAAAGAATAAGGTAACTCTAAAGAAGCTATTCCATGCTTTTGTGGTAATAGCAGTACCCCTTCTAAAAATTATCCTGTGTCCATCAATCTCTGTGTTGCATTACATCTACCCTTTTAAGAGTGATAAAAGATTAAAATGAGGTATGTATATCATATATAGTATTCATCTTAAGGATATTACCTTGTATATGGATTAGGAAATGCTAAGAAGGCTGTTACCACGGCTACCAACAATACCTTAAAATGTTAAATATGTGACTTTTTATGTTAAAAACGATAATAAACAGTATAAAGTCCAAGCTGAGTTAAGAAACTGTGGTAGCACACAAAATTAATTAATCTGTTACCTCAGCAATGGAAAACGCACCAAATCTGGAGTTCTTTCTTTTTCTGCACCACCATATATTGCCTTTAATGAATATGGCACCTATTATACCCTAAAACAATAATTTATTGCAGTGTTAGACATTCATGATCGTAATTTTAGTATATACTCAATTTAAGAATCCTCGTCAGGTTCAGAAACAAAGAACATAGAAGCTGAGACCGAAATGGCACATGGGAAGTATGTTAATTAGATGCATGCTGTGACCGTCGGCCCGTGGCATCATCCATTGTTTTTAATATGCCGTTGGCATTCTAAACCGACTGCATGGATGGCGCAAATAAAAAAATAATAATATAATTATGTCATTTCCCATTAGCCATTTCGGTCTCAGCTTCTATGTTCTATGTTTCTGAACCAGACAATGATTCTTCAATTGAGGGTATATTATGTATTATATTATTTATTATTAGTTTTGATTTTTAAAGCTGGCACTTTTTACTACTAGTAGGATCTAATAGCCTAGTAGTAGCTCATACAGTCAGAATGCAGCATTAGAACACTAGTTGGATTTGACTAAATTGATTATTTGATTGATGGTAGTCCATTCATTGGCTATAACTTATTAATATATTGAAGAATATACTTACTCCAACTGCTCCAAGAAAAACAAATGGTAAAAGCTCAAAGAGTTTCCAAGGGGTATCGTATTCAACATAGAACATGACAAGATTCCCAGTGCCATAAGGGTTCATGTACTTCAATGTAAAAGCTGCTATCATTGCACAGAAAAATGACCGCCATAGTGTCTTCATTGGAAAGTAATAGCTGACCTGAACAATGATGAAAATATACATGATTCACTCAGACTTAAATTCAAATATTTTATTTAACATATTTATATTTAACAATTACACCTACAGCCCCTTGTATACAAATCTATCCAAAGCAAATTAGAACCTCTGGTGTCCAGGAAATCAGTAGAGTAGTAAAAAAGAGTCAATGAATCTGTACCGGCTGACTGATTTGTTTGGGTAAAACATGATAATTTTTGAATGAAATGATTGGCCAGGAGCGTGGTACATAAAAAACAACCTAGCAAGAGAGAATTCCAAACAGACATTTTATTTTTTAGTATAAAGCAACATTGCTTACCTCTTCAAGACTAAATAAAACACCTCCAATAGGAGCTCCAAATGCGACTGATACACCAGCAGCTGCTGCAGCAGATAGCACCTTTAAAAAATAATCCATGTTTGCTATTATCTTTTTATATCTATAATTTCTACACGTACATGGTTCATACTTTAGCAACCTAAGCTTGGAATTTTTGTAGCAAAATATATTTCCATAAATTCGGCACTGAATGACTATTTTTCCCTTCTGTCAATCAAAACTGATCAGTTGGTGTCTTTTATATTTTTGACTTCCAGCTGTGAAAAACCAGCTTCCAATGTCAACTCTCAACTACAGAGCTCATGATATATTGAAAATTGCATTAAAAATAAACCAAACAAACCTCTCTTTTCTTGGCTTCATTTCTATGGTACTTTGCAAACACATAAGAGAAGAAGTTACCACAACAGCAAGCTACGTGGACAAGGGGACCCTCTTTGCCAAGACTAAGCCCTGCTGCTACTGCCAACATCATGGACATTGATTTTACCATGAGAGTCATTTTTCCAAGATAACCACGGATAATGAAACCACTTAGTATTGTTTTGATCTATGAAGAAAAATAATCATAAACTTGGTGTGAAACAGTAAGCGGAATTAGGAATTATGGCAGGTCTAGTGGTAATGCATTTACCTCTAATCTCTAGGGATTCCATCATAAATCACTTTTTTTTTGAGGTCGTTTTGAGGGGGTGGGTTACGTACCTCACCCCCACCTCAGCTCCAGGTCACTCATTTTTCCTGAATTAATCTACTGTACCCAACACATGTAGCCCACCAAATTATAAAAAAATACAATTTAGGGGACCCCTAAAGCAAAATGAGATGCCTGGGTTAATTAAATGCTGCTGAGGTGGGAGGGGTGGGGTAGGAAGGATTGGCTCTTACATAGCATTATATCAATCAATCAATCAATCAATCTTACCTCAGGAATACCACTGCCGCATGCATAAGGTGCAACCCATCGAACAAGGACCACAGCTAGACATGCAAACCCCAGTGATGACAGTACGTAAACAATGTAATTCAATACATACAACGACGCTGAGGAATTACTGTCGCCAGTAAAAATCTCACCCCAGGTTTTCCACTGTTTACAGTCATCATCACTACCATCAAAGGCAGTATCATCTGACCAGCAACAGCTTTCCTTATTAAACCAAAAATTCGCAGGACAAACTCCAATTTTCAGGTCGGACATCCAGCTTGATCCAATATCGATGACTCCAGCACACAGTCCAGCTGATAGTCCCACGAGAAAGACCACGAGCCAACCACCCCATGCATCATTTGCCTGCTTTATTCGCTCCCATATTGTCCCATGCTTCAATCGTTTCATGCGACGAAACCTCGTACGATCCCTTTGTCTATCCCTAACCCAGTCGATAGTATGGAAGTCATCGTACTGCGCTAAAATATCTGGTTCTTCCATGAAGGTATCGTTATAATCTTGAACCACGCGTAGGTTACTACCACGAACGATAGGAGCTTCATCGTATACTTCGACGTGATAGTTGTCTTGATGGGAAGCAGTGTCTTCGTCCGTGGAAACTTCAGAAGAAAAACGAACTCTACTCATATTCATTGTAGAGTTTTTGGACTGGCTACATGTGAACTATATCTCTCCCGATGTCATAGTGCCATCATAGTTAATGATATATATGTCATGTTCATGGTTTTCTTTCCGCTATCCGGAAAGCCGAAAATGTTTCCGAGAACTTCCGAACTCACTAAATCGAGATCCGAACGTCCCTCGGAAAGCGGTTTTTCATGATTTTGCGAGTGAAAAGCTGAGAAACAGCGATTTTTACCATTTTTCACTCATTGATAGTCCTCAAGAAACTTTCTCATGATTACAAACTGGTGGGCACCAAAGCTTTCAAAAAGTAAAGTAAGATGCAGTAAAATAAAATGTTAATGATCCGACGCGCGCGGGAGCCGGGAAAAACTTACCGATTAGACTTGGGCTACCTGTGTACTTCCGAAGCTGACCAACAAATACGCAGGCTCCGTCTCGACGGTGCCACCCTTGTTTAGGGTTAGTACTTCATGTAAGACCCCATGTAATGGCACTATTATGCATGGTTCTACACTGTATACATACACGATATAGGATATACTTATAACGTTACTTATATCACTGTATTCATGTGTATTCATGTGTATTCATGTGTATTCACTGCAATCATGTGTGTTCATGTGTATTCACTGCAATCATGTGTATTCACTGCAATCATGTGTATTCACTGTATTCATGTGTATTCATGTGTATTCACTGCAATCATGTGTATTCACTGTATTCATGTGTATTCATGTGTATTCACTGCAATCATGTGTATTCACTGTGATCATGTGTATTCATGTGTATTCACTGTATTCATGTGTATTCACTGTATTCATGTGTATTCACTGTATTCATGTGTATTCACTGTTATCATGTGTATTCACTGTTATCATGTGTATTCACTGTGATCATGTGTGTTCACTGTGATCATGTGTATTCACTGTTATCATGTGTATTCACTGTGATCATGTGTATTCACTGTGATCATGTGTATTCACTGTTATCATGTGTATTCACTGTGATCATGTGTATTCACTGTGATCATGTG
>NW_022258338.1:0-11631 GCF_009602425.1 Actinia tenebrosa
TTGACAAAAAATGATTATAAGTAGACTCTGAATTGATGCTTATCTTAAAAATTACATTGACAGAAGAGAATTTTAAAGGCCGACTGATTTGACCGTATTTAAGAGTATCCTTGACCATATTTAAGAGTATCCTTTTTTTCAAATGACGGTATTTAAGGGTATCCTTTTTTCAAATGACCATACGTAAGATTTTCCTTTTCAAGAATATGCACCAAACAAACTCAATTCATTCTTTTTGTGGTTACACANCATACGTAAGATTTTCCTTTTCAAGAATATGCACCAAACAAACTCAATTCATTCTTTTTGTGGTTACACATCTGTTTTTTTTTAAATACTGATATATTTTTAGCTTTAATTATCGATTCAACTTCAGGCATAAATGTTTATTATCAAGAATGTTTCGGTTAACTTCGTCGTAAACTTGTTTCTCGTCGCTTCGTCCAAGATCAGTTTGGCGGTTAGAAATCCACCCTCATTAGCCTCAGTTTAGGGTGCGATTGCTTCGCTATAAAACCAACTGCAAGGGTAAAGAATAACAGGACTGGGTTAAGAGTGAATGGTGTGTTTTGAGAAAACAGTATATCACGGGCGTAGAGTGCTTTTCACAGCCCCCTCACAGCCCAATTTACATACATTTACTGTATTTTACGTGTACCTCTATCCGCCCGGGATGTAGTCTTCACCCGTATGTATCTAAGCCTTCACTTTCAAACTCATATAGTTTCCATATTCTCAATTCCAACCACTTGTAGTTTGAAAAATGATTTTAAGTAGATTATGAGCAGCAGTAAGGCGGACTCGCGGAGCGTCGGCAATGCGCCTGGAATTTCACGGGTATTACTGGGGCTTGGGACCCCCTTGCGCGATCCGGCGACAGCAACGAGGAGCCTTACTGCTGCTGTGTTTGCGAAGATTGCAAACGAAGGTTAAAATATTTCCTAGATATAGATGGACAACATCACGAGCATTCGAAATAGAACTGTACGTAGGTTACGAACTCAAGTGTTGGATCGTTTGGATGCCGACTTCGCCTTCACGACATTTACAGAAGGAGACATAGAAGAAATTATGGACGAAGAAAGAGCTGAAAGAATAATCGACTTAATGCCGGAAGGTGACTACCTTCTTGAATTTATAAGAGTATATCGTTTGTCAGCACCTCGACAACCATGTTTCGACTACCTTTTTTTGTGTCCCCAAAAGAGCGTATTGCGTGTCCCAAAAGATGTGCAATCGTGTCCGAAAGATGTGCAACCTTTTTTTGCGTCCCCAAAGATGCCTGGGACGCTTCCCAAAAGATGTGCGTTGTCCAACGAAGACCGCGTTYGTAGTATTTGCTTCTCCCCCTATATATAGAGATGGACTCCCAAAAGACTATTTCGACAACACTGCAAGAGATGGGCATACGGGCAAAGAGTAGGCTGCTAGCACATTTGCTGCTGGACAATGCCCAGGATGGAAACCTGCTGCCCGACATATCCAAATGCGACTATTTGCGTGGAAACGAAGGCCCTACAAGTTTGCAGCCACTGCATGGGCTGCCGCCGTTCGTAGACGATGTGTTTGTGTATGGGTTCGTCGCGGAAGAGGATTTGTATGGGCGGGTATGTAGAAATGCAAAGACGATAGTATCCAAGATATCCATTGCGGCCACGGAAGCCTTTGGGGCGTTCCTACACGTCCAAATGGTACACACGTGCAGGAAAGGCAACATAGTAGACCGCGTCTCCCATTTGTCCAACAAGTGGAATGCTCTGCACGGCGAACACGCAGCCACGTTCGTAGCCAAAGTAGACACCTCCGAATTGTCTATGGAAACCGTAGATGCGAAAATACCCAAGTTTGCCACTTTGCTACAAGCGCACGGATATGGCATCTATTCCGTGGACTACACACAGGATTTCTCCGGAACTTTGGACAGGCACGCATTGGTGCGCAGACTGCGGCAAATGGGCTACAAAGAACAAGGAGAAGTTGGTTGGCGCGAAGGTACCATACTGGACAACACGCACTCGGTGGGCAACCACGTTTGTACTTGGCTGGAAAAGGGCAAACGGACGAAGATATACAACAAGATAGTCTCCAACTTCGAAGCTGGAGAAGTGCAAAACCCCGTAGGTGCAAAGTTGGCAGAGTACGTGGATTGCCCCAACGACCATTTGCGTAGAACATTCCTACACCCCGACGTGCAAAAAAGAGGATGTACGCGTGTGGAAATATCCATCTACTCGAAGGATTTCTCCAAAGAACACACCAATGCCATTGTGGAAACCATAGCACCGCTAGAAGACATATTCGTGGTGCAGCCGCCAAARAACATGTGGTTGGCACTTGCCGAACTCCTAGACAGATGCTGCTGCATTTGCTGCGAGGAAACGGGAGAAATATTCCTAGCCTGGTACTGCCACGCAGGAACACGGCGCATAGCCGGCGTGCGAGTTCGAGGCACCGGCAAATGGGAACAATGCGTACTTTGGACCATAGCAGAGTTTGGCCTGCGCAAATGCCCCATATTTCGCGTGGATATCCTAGGAACAGATCCGGTGGAAATACTACCGCTGCGCTGCTACACGAAAGATAGTCCTACCGTACTAGCGGAGTCGCACAAGCCCACCCGCGTGCATACGAACGCACCTACGATAGCCCACTTTCTACCTCCGACGGAACACGTGGAGTGGATATGGCGTACGAAGAAGGCGCAGCGCTTGGGCGTGGAAAAGAGTGCCTTCGGCATCTTGGAAGTGCCTACGGACCGCAGAATATCCTTCCTATCCAAAAGGAAACGGTAGCAAAGATTGGAAGACATACGGGACGACTTGGAAGGCGACGAGTGGGTAGAAGCCACGCAGAGATACCACGCAGAGCTGCAGGAGCAGCGGCAAAACATCCTGCGGCAAAAAGAAGANCCCAAAAGATGTGCAACCTTTTTTTGCGTCCCCAAAGATGTGGCAAAAGAGGGGCTGCAAACCACCGCCCTTTTGGAAATGTGCCCCAAAAGATGTCGTGGCTGCCTTGTTGTCCGACGAGGGCCACGTTTGTCGTATTTGCTTCTCCCCCTATATATAGAGATGGACTCCCAAAAGACTATTTCGACGACATTGCAAGAGATGGGCATACGTGCGAAGAGTAGGCTGCTAGCACACCTGCTGCTGGACAATGCCCAGGACGGAAACCTACTGCCAGACGTATCCAAATGCGACTATTTGCGTGGAAACGAAGGCCCTACAAGCTTGCAGCCACTGCATGGGCTACCACCGTTCGTAGACGACGTATTCGTGTATGGTTTTGTTGCGGAAGAGGATTTGTATGGGCGGGTGTGTAGAAATGCAAAGACGATAGTATCCAAGATATCCATTGCGGCCACGGAAGCGTTTGGGGCGTTCCTACACGTCCAAATGGTACACACGTGCAGGAAAGGAAACATAGTAGACCGCGTCTCCCATTTGTCCAACAAGTGGAATGCTCTGCACGGCGAACACGCAGCCACGTTCGTAGCCAAAGTAGACACCTCCGAATTGTCTATGGAAACCGTAGATGCGAAAATACCCAAGTTTGCCACTTTGCTACAAGCGCACGGATATGGCATCTATTCCGTGGACTACACACAGGATTTCTCCGGAACTTTGGACAGACACGCATTGGTGCGCAGACTGCGGCAAATGGGCTACAAAGAACAAGGAGAAGCTGGTTGGCGCGAAGGTACCATACTGGACAACACGCACTCGGTGGGCAACCACGTTTGTACTTGGCTGGAAAAGGGCAAACGGACGAAGATATACAACAAAATAGTATCCAACTTCGAAGCCGGAGAAGTGCAAAACCCAGTAGGAGCAAAGTTGGCAGAGTACGTGGATTGCCCCAACGACCATTTGCGTAGGACATTCCTGCACCCCGACGTGCAGAAAAGAGGTTGTACCCGCGTGGAAATATCCATCTACGGCAAAGACTTCTCCAAATCCCACACCAATGCCATCGTGGAAACCATAGCACCGCTAGAAGACATATTCGTGGTGCAGCCACCCAAAAACATGTGGTTGGCACTTGCCGAACTCCTAGACAGATGCTGCTGCATTTGCTGCGAGGAAACGGGAGAAATATTCCTAGCTTGGTACTGCCACGCAGGAACACGGCGCATAGCCGGTGTGCGAGTGCGGGGCAACAGCAAATGGGAAGAATGCGTACTTTGGACCATAGCAGAGTTTGGCCTGCGCAAATGCCCCATATTTCGCGTGGATATTCTAGGAACAGATCCGGTGGAAATACTACCGCTGCGCTGCTACACGAAAGATAGTCCAACCGTACTAGCGGAGTCGCACAAGCCCACCCGCGTGCATACGAACGCACCTACGATAGCCCACTTTCTACCTCCGACGGAACACGTGGAGTGGATATGGCGTACGAAGAAGGCGCAGCGTTTGGGCGTGGAAAAGAGTGCCTTTGGCATCTTGGAAGTGCCTACGGACCGCAGAATATCCTTCCTATCCAAAAGAAAACGACAGCAACGCTTGGAAGACATCCAAGACGATTTGGAAGGCGACGAGTGGGTAGAAGCCACGAAGAGATACCACGCACAGCTGCAGGAGCAGCGGCAAAACATCCTGCGGCAAAAAGAAGAAGACAGGCGAAAGATAGAAGAAGAGTTGGAAAAGCACAAAAAGCTGTTGGATAGGACTCGCCGGCGTAGCGAAAAACTGTACAAGCTACTATATTCGGAAAGCGCAAAGGTACACCGCATGCAAGAAATACCCGCAGGCGACTACAAAATACTAGGATACGCAGTGCCAAAGAACAAAGACCCCGATTGGCCCTGCAAAGGGCACCGCGTAGTCCTACGCAGCGGCAAGGAAGCGTCGGTGGCTTGGGCAACAGCTGCAATGTTGGATGCATTTGCGGCGGGAAAGTTCGAAAGCGGCTACGTGCATACAGCGGTGCCGGGGGAGGAAATATTGTTGGAGTGGCAGANAAACTTACTTGGATATTATTATTTCAGGGAGGATTTCTTCTGAAGATTTTTGAGGCTCTCCATTTACCTCAAAGTCACCATTTATTGGGATAATCTACAAGAAACATTCAAATTACTATAAAGTTCAATGTTTTGCTATTAATATGGTTTTTGGCTATTGATAGCAATCAAAGTTGAACAGGTCCACAGAGTTTTCTTAAATAATTGTAAATACTCATAAATTGTGTGTATTTGATATCTATTTATAATAATATTTTCACTGTAGTTTTGAGTAACTTTTTTCCTTCGTGTACTGTCATAAAAAGTATGTACACATATATCACTTTATACTGTATCGTATTTTATCATATGACACTCAATTTCCTTTTTATTACAACCATTTTTGAGTGAAATTACAGAGCATTAATACACGTACAGTCTGTGAACTGATTTTGAATGAGTTTTCTTTGCTGATGTCAGTGATTATAGCCAGATACATGTACTTTTGAAGCTGTATTTTTTTTTCTCTGCATGCAGGGCTTGAAAAAATATGGCTGCTTTACAGTACTGTAGCAGTGCAATAACCTTTTATGTAATGCATTGTATTGTAAGGTGTAGACAAGTGGTCAATTATGTACTGTTTTCCAAATCTCATCATAACATAAATTACATGATATGATATGTATTTATTATGATATGTATACATATAATAAGATAAGTAATATAATACAGTATGTAATATGTGTAGTACATTGTAGTAACTGACCCTTCTTGTTAGTACTGTACAATTACCTTTAGAGCTACAGTCTGTTTGTATTTATTGATTGTCTTGAACACCTCACCATAGACACCTTCTCCAATCTTGACACATTTTTTCATTAAACTAAGGAAGAATATAACCATGGACAAAGTATTAGAACCTTGATTGTACTTGATCATGTCAAGGGTACCATGCAGATTATAGTATTACACAGCACTGCTAATCAAGCAGCCAAATATGATTAATCTGATAAGTTGTAAACCTAACTTCAACATTAATTTTTTCAATTAATATTAAAATATCGATCACTTTCGGCACAATTTTTCATTTTCAGCCTTAAAGGAAAAAGCGCTTCATAAATAAATGAAGTTTGTTATTGGTCTCAAGAATTTAACTTGATAAGTACTACATAATTATACAGAAATGAAACAGCGTCAAGTTGGCATTGTGTACCTTGGTTTAAGATATTCACTAAATTTCATAGGTGCATCCTGTTCACATTCCAGCAAGAGTTTCTGGTAGGCAGACAGTTCTCTTGCAGATGGACTTATTTTTGCAGGAGTCAGTGCTTCCTATAATGATAAACCAAAAGTGATTAATTGGATGTGTAGCTTAAGTCTTGTTTCTACATCATAATACAGCTATTCCAAAAAAGTATCAAATTGAGCTGATCCTTGCAATAACTTTTATGCAGCTGCAAATTGAAAGACTCAAAAAAAAATTCAAAAAAAGATAAGTGAAGGTTTTGTTGCATGCTCTACATATTGCTTTCCAAGCTTAAGATGTAATATAGTAAAATAATATCAGAACAGAAGAATTTATATGCTGGGGAAATGTGACTTAGACAAAGTTTAGGAAAATTCCACGTCGTTGTGACCTTTCACCAGTGATGGTGTTTACATCACCCATATAGTGCATTTCAAACTTGGTATGCAATATTCATAATGAAACATGTGACATGCAACAAATCATTCATTAAACTTTTTTTGTAATAGCTGTACTTTACAAAAAAGTAAAATTTCATGGATTTTTACTGAAACAGAGAGTAATAAAAACAACTGATAAACTTGCAAAAGGTAAAATAGTTCTCATGGCATTTAAGGATAGGAAATTGTATGGGGCCGAGTAAAATTAAGGATTCATTTCGCGCATGAACTTTAAAAAAAGGAAATTAATCCTTAATTTCTCAAGAAACCATACTTTGTTTGTTGGTAAAAATGATGTCACAAAGCATCACAAAGCAAAAAGGGCTATTTCAAAGCTTTGGAAACACTAGTGACAATTAACAATTAATTTTAGGAGGAACCATATGATTATACCCGTCTATCATATACTGGGCAAAATTCAATGAAAAACCCCCTGACTTTAAGAGAAAAATATAAAGCCCCGCGCGGCGTCGCACTGTAAACCATCCTGAATTATCTAATAAAACGTATTTATGGTTTCAATAATTTCATTCAGAGTTCAAATGTGTTTTTCACTACATTGTGCTCTTTTCTATCAAAACTTTGGACAACAATAATACTTCGAGGTAAAAAAATCCCTCGAAGAAAAAAAGCCCTCCTTTATTAGCCAATCACCATCAAGTAATTTTGCCCTGTCTTTAAAAAATAATAATTCACGTGTCTGCATTCTAATACTGCAGGTCAACATTTTAGGTAATATTATAGCCGCTGTGTTAATTGCTAGAGTGCATTTTATTGCAAACCCATCTCCCTTGTCTTCCTTACCCAAACCTTTTTTCTATCCGATCACCAATGTCCATACATGTATTGCTTCACTGGTCATACAAAAGCATTCACTTGAGCTAAGGTAGTTTCAAAGGACTAATATTCAAATTTGAACCTTACAGAGAACTGATGTATGAAATGGTGAATGAACCGACAGCCCCTGTTAAAACTAAACAACAAATATATAAACTCAGTTAAGAAATATGGTAAATTTAATTGTTCCATACCACAAAAGACATGTGTGACGCTTGTTTTCTGGGTGGAGTTGAAGGTATTGACAGGTCATCTGATGAAGCGCTAGCATAGCTACTGTTGCATGAATTAACACTGAAAGTTCCACTTGATTGTTTTCTTCCCTCTTGTCCAATCAAAGGTGAAAGTTTTAATTTTTCTAATGAAACTACACAATCTCTAACCATTACATCTGTCCTTCCACTACTTGAAGAAATTCTCGGATTTTTTTTGGTTTCTTGAATTTCACATTCAAAATTTGGTGCATCACTGATTTTCGACAGATCAGATTCAGGAGACCCCTTGGTTGAATAAACAGTAAAATAACTGCTTGTTGATGTATTATCATGATGCTCAAGGGATAATCTAGCTGCTTGGTACTGATCTGGAGTGATTTTCATTGGCTGCACAAAGACCTGACAGTCTGAGAGTGAAAAATCCCTGTTTGGATTGGAAGAATATCGTTGCTTATTTTGGCCTCTTAGAGTCACTAGCTGAGAGTTCTGCGAGTTAGCTCTGATTATTGGGGTACTAGTCAAACAAGATGGATCACTACTAAAACTATTATTTGTTACTTGCGATGCTTGTAATGGTTTTTTGGCAGAAGATAAACACGTATCAGACCAAAAGGAAGAATAAAGTGGAGACACACTACTTTCATTCTTTAAAATACTGCTTTTGCTTAGTTTCATACTTGAATTGGGCAAGCTCTTTCCAGACAAATTGAAATTTTGGTAAAAATAACTGGAACATTCTTCAGAAGGAGTATTCGTACCATTTTCTTGATTGACTGTAATCAATTCAGGAGTTTCTGGAATGAAAGATTCTAGTGCATTGCTTGAATGTTTCCGAAGAATAACGTAGGATTCTTCATCTACACTCAAATCCTCTGGTGAGGAGGTCGATAGGCTTGAAAAGAAGCCTGCTGAGGCATGCTTTTGTTGCAGGATAGTTGGTGTGGAATGATTGTTCTTTGTTGAAATATTTGAAATGATCTTCCCTTCTTTGTTCTGTTCATTTATTGGGGCATTTTCTTTGTCATCATTGGAGGGGAGTTTGTGTTTTGGAATATTCCAGTGTGATTTGGGAAGATTTGTAAAGGTCGTTAAAGCAGTTTTTCTGAAAGAAAAAAAAAGTAATGATTGAAAACAAGCAATTTGTAACTTAGAATAAAGCTTGATTATTTTTTTAAAATTCATAGATGATAAATAAAAGTTTATTGAAAATTTACTGAATTTTTCAACTGCAAGAACGCCTCGTTAGAGTTAAACTTGCAAACTTACTATAATCTTATCTATACGTTTTTATCATTTTGTTAAGCTTTCCCGCGCTGTTTATAAACACTAAAAATAAAGATTTATTGGCTACAGTATACTCTTAGGACTGTTAAGAGAACTAAACTGCTAATGAGACGTAATAATAAAATTGTTTTGCACTAAATTTCTTGACATCCTTAAGTACGTCTTACCTAATAGTCGTTGGGGTTTCAAAACTTTTTTCTTTCTTCAAAACTGGTGAACGAAAAACGTCCTCCGGAGACACCCAAGGCGCTGTTCTCACCGTTCTGAACTTATGACGGCCATAAGTTTTGATTAACCCAGCCTTACGAGGCATTTTGGTTAACGAAAAGATGCTTTTTGGAGCCTTTTTCGTGTTAACTGAGCTACCGCCATTTTGTTTCTTGTTCTATTTTCGAATATACCACCGTTTGCCATATTTGGAAAGTTCATACTCAGGCTTCCTCTTTTAGGGAAGAAGCATAAGAAAAGTGATGGGGGGGGTGGCTAGTGGAGGGTGAGGGAGGGGGAGGGGGGAGAGGCAAAAGCAAAAAAAGAATTACTTTTATTATATAATTACGAATGAAATATCTATTTTTCTCTATTTCGAAAAATTGATATCTTCACACGTGAAAATTACATGTTTTATTTCCACGTGTGAAGATAACACCATTGCGATGGCTATTCAAAAATACACGGAAAGAATTGCCTGAAAAAGCCAAAACATACTTCATTGATAATTATATAATAAACAAATTATATACTTTTATCTTCTCGTGTGGAAAATCTCTCACTTGTTCGCTACGCTCACTCGTGAGAGATCTTTTCATATCTCGGCGCACCCATGTAATATCCTCTATGTTCGTAGTGTCATTGAGTTATCGTGATATCTTCGTTTTAGCATCGGAAAGATAGATCATAGATGATAAACAAAAGTACATTGAAAATTTACTGAATATTTCTAACTGTAAGTCGNTGGAGGGCTGCACGGCGGAACATGCAACCACGCCCGTTTGGGGACACTTCCTGCAGGCGCAAAAAATAGACTGGGCGCATATTTCGCCGCCTTTGTACTGCAAAATAGGCAGGGAAAAGACCACCGCAAACAAAAGAAAGGATAGATTGGTGCATGTGTCCACGTAGGGTCTTCGAAGGCCTTCTTTTGGACATTGCAAGGGCCTTCCAAAGTAGGTCTTCGTATTTCGTGTTGTTTTGTTGTGGAGTTGTTGGTGCCTAACAAACAACACGAAATACGAAAACCTTTTTTTGGACTCTTTGCGCAAACCAAGACATCTATCGACATCCCTAGAAATATGGATCGACATCTTTTGGAACATGGATCGACATCCCTAGAAATATGGATATACATCTTTTGGGACATAGATCGACATCTTTTGGAATATGGATCGACATCCCTAGAAATATGGATCGACATCTTTTGGAACATCTTTTGGAATATGGATCGACATCCCTAGAAATACGGATCGACATCCCTAGAAATACGGATCGACATCCCTAGAAATATGGATCTACATCTTTTGGGACATCTTTCGGCTACTCCATCGCAGGAAGTCTTTTCTTTGGTGGCTCCTGGGGCACTGGAATATATTTGTACACCACTTCGGGTTCTTTCTTTGCAGCCCAGACAAGCGCTCCAATACCCAAGACGGCAAACAGCACATTCCCAGCCATCTGCCAGTCCATCTTTGTGGATATCTCCTCCACTTCTTCTTCCACCTCGCTGTTGTATTCGTCGCAGCCCACCGTATCCATAGCGGCCTGCAACTCTTCCCGAAGTTTCCCTAGATCGCCTATGCGGTCTATTCGCTCCAGCAACTCCTCTTTTGCTTTCCGTAGGTCGTCGAGGACAATAGCAAAAGAATCCTGCACCTCCAGAAAATGTTTCTGCAGGTCTGTCGTAGGTGGCTTTTCGGGTATTGCAACCTCTACGCCGTTCTCTCTTTCTATCCTGCGTATTTTGGGTATTCCWATACCGTACTTTTTGGCTACCTTCTGCAGCCCCATACCATTCCTGCGGTCTTCCAACAATTCGGCAATCTCCTCCTCGGATGGTATCTTAGGTGTGGCCATATATATCTGTGGACACGGAACATACCCTATGAATCCATAGGGTATTCCATGGACAAACACTATGGATCCATATGGTAGATACCTGTTTGTCCACAGATATAGCATGTATTTGTACATAGCTACGGGTATAGCTGCATACATGCTGGGAAAACAACGGACAATGCAAATACTTTTGGAAATCTTGGAAGGTCTCTACCGAGCGCAAAAGACTTTGCAAGGAATTCGCATACCAGGCTATGTGGCGACTTTGGCACAACTACCACGGCGTCGATAGGGGACAAAAAGGTTGCACGCCTCTTGGGACACGAATCTACGTCTTTTGGGACACGATTGCACATCTTTTGGGACACGCAATACGCTCTTTTGGGGACACAAAAAAAGGTAGTCGAAACATGGTTGTCGAGGTGCTGACAAACGATATACTCTTATAACCTGACGCCCGGATAGGATTACGACCCCTCTCTATCACCCAATCGCCATCTAGATACTTTATGAACGTCAATTCAAGACGGTAGTCACCTTCCGGCATTAAGTCGATTATTCTTTCAGCTCTTTCTTCGTCCATAATTTCTTCTATGTCTCCTTCTGTAAATGTCG
>NW_022258338.1:21827-46116 GCF_009602425.1 Actinia tenebrosa
GCTACTATTTGTCAGTAGCAACTTTGTTTTTATTTCATGGTTTTACTGCATGCGCTCTAATATAGTGTTTTATGGGTTAACATAGGTTTATATAATACAGTATATTATATTATTCTTAAAGTTGACTTTGACTGATGATGATGATATTCATAAGTGTTAGAATTAGCAATTAGTATTTTGATTATTATCCTTAAATGAAGGTGACTTTTACTGATTGTGATATTCATAAGTGTTAGAATTAGCAAAAAGTTTTATTTAAAGTATGCAGACAATCTAACAGATATGGAAATATTCTATTGCACTGAGGAGAAAACCAAAATACAAGACATTGCAAGCCATTAACTTTATAATTAATTATTTACATTGCAGTTTATAGTGTTTTATAGGTTTATAACATTTTTGATGTTTTTGTTTGCATTTTGGGAAGCTAATTCGAATATTTAACGTTTGTGAAAAATAATGCGAAAAGTACCAAAATAAAATTGATTCGTAGCCAATATTTACTGTAAAGAATAGAAATAGAAGTATCGGTGGAGTTTGAATGTTCTAAAATATATAGCTAATTCTTGGGGCCATAGCGGATATTTTAGTAAATAAAGGCCATATTAATGAGGATTTTGCACATCTTGCGTGACAATTTAAATTTAAGTCCAGTATACAATTAAAAATATATCATTTGAAAAGCATACTTGTATTGGTAAAACTGGAAAATTCGAAGTGGTTTTGATAAAACCCCACAAAAGCAGAGCTTGAGCTAACTGTGATTTTTTAGGGGATGTTTGCACAAACATTCAGGCGTTCTTCGTATTGTCGATAGCGTAAGACTAAGTACGAACATTGAAGCGAGTGGATTACTTTCACTTTGGCGTTGTTTACCTTTGCTTAGTTAGGAATGATGCCATAAAAATTCATTCTTTTCAAGCCATTTTAAACTTCAAAAATCTAAAAGCGCAAGTATCTGTTTGCTCAAAGAGCTATCTTGTGTTTGTGACTGCCTACGACTCGGCTACATCGTCTGGAATATCGTAAAACCTTGGGTAAATGCGCCAGTATACCAGGGAGGAAGTGGAGTGCTTCCTGTTTGCTGTTTCGTTGGGCCTTCATCGTCGTGCTCTGTCCCTTTGAAGAATACAAGAGATAAGTACACACGAATATATATTTTATCTTAGCAAAAAAGATGAACTAGGTCATGTCTATCTTCGATGTTGATCTAGCTACTCTGCATAATGACTGCAACTTAAGCCACACATTCTCGCAGTTTTCCATAGACACGCTGTCTCCGAATAAGCTCGAAAGATTTTTGGGAGAAGATTGCTTATGCACCTTAAATGAAATACTTTTCAACTTAACATTGGAGAATATAGACTACAGTAATCAATCCCAACTTCTGTTTTTAGCTCGCTTGGCAAATAAGGGCTTCCACTCGACATGCTTTACTGACTCTGACCTCAAAATTTATTTTTCAAATTGGAATGTCGAACAGCTTAAGGAATTCGCTACGAGAGTAAATGAAGCAAGTGAGATCCCATTTGATATGAAACTTGAGCTTGCTTGCCTTGCGGAAAAGCATCAACGTTTCGAAGGTCTTCTGAAAAAATTCGAAGAACATACCACAAATCTCGAGAAAAAGAATATGTTGATATTCTATGGGATCTCGTGCGGAGAGATTGTAGATGTTCTTATCAACAGTGGGGTAGATATCAATAAAACAGATGCTCGCAAAAGAACCCCTATATTTTATGCCTTTATACGCTCCTTGGACTCGGCAAAGAAGCTTCTCGACAAAGGTGTGAAAGTGACTAGAAGAGATAAATGCAGTGTAAGTGTCTTAACATTTTTTGCTGAAAATATGTTAAAGAATAATTTGCCGGTCGATGTCACAGGCGAAGGAATAAAGCTTCTCTTACAGAAAGGAATAACTCCAGCTCAGTTGAACAAAGAAGTTATAAATTTGATTTTATGCAAATTTATCCAAGTTCTTGGTACTATGCCACAAGCGTCGAATACACTTGGTATTGCTATTAACCTCGATGTACTGTGCGAAACCCTCAAGTTGGTTTTTAGTAACACAAACGATGGCACACACGCTGATGTCAAAAACAGCTTAATTAGCCAGCTTCAAAGTATGCAAGAACGCGATACTGAAGGCGTCTTTCCTGTATGTGATGTGCTCCAAACCTTTTACAAGCTTGGCGCTAAGCCATCGGCTCCAGATTCAGAAGGAAACACCTGTCTTCACTATGCAACCCAATTGCTGTTCTATGGTGTGCCTAAAGAATCCGTAACTAACCTTTGTCGTGACCTCATGGAACACGATGCAAAGTCAGTGGATGCGAAAAATTACAAGAAGGAGACACCGCTTTTATTTTGCTTGTCTTCGAAACATTTAATGGCCCGCAGCGAAACAAGTTATTGGTCAGGATGTCTACAGAGCGTATGCAGGCTGTTAATGGAAAAAGGGTCAGAGTTGTGTGATACAACACACAAAGAAGAGTCTGCATTTCATCTGATTCTCGAACTGTGCCAATATGCCATTCTCTTAGAAGATGAAAACAGAAAAAGGTGCATTTTTGAGGAAATGTTTAAAATCTTAGAAATGTTCTCCAAGGACCGCAAACGCACCGCTGCTGTTAATAACGGAGATATTTATATTAACACGCCGCTTCACCTTTGGGCATCAATGGCAATGCAGTTACCCATTCATTACCGTAAAAAGGTTTACTATAACCACAGTTTTAGAGACCTATTGGAAAAGATTCTACAACTCCTTCAAAATTGTGGATTGAAGTTAAATGACGGAAATGACAAAGAAGAAACACCGCTACACATGTGCAGGACCTGGACGGCTGTCAAGCTGTTGTTAGACGCTGGTGCAAAGGCAGATGTTACAGACTCATCAGGATGTACACCTCTTCTTGCCGCTGCAAAGATGAACGCATGCCTCAAGAAAGATTCAAGATGTTTCTATCCTGATGTTGATCAAACCCCAAAAGAGTTCTGGCAAGAAGTGCTCAATAGGAAACTTGATCCATGGACTGCTGACAAGGAGGGAAATTCAGTTCTCAGCATTCTAATAGAAAAAGAAGCAAACTGCCTTGCCAAAGCCTTAGTTAAAATTGCTTGTGATCTAGAATCACAGATAGACGCAATTGGTATTCCTCTCCTGAATGCTGTCTGTAAAGATCAATCGAGCGAAAACCACTGGAAATTGGACCTAGTAAAGTTATTGGTAGACTCAAGGAGAAGTCTTGCACACAGAAATCTGAGGGGCAACAATGACACAGCTCTTCATTTTAGCTGTAGGAACATTCTAGAGTTACCAGATAACAGTGTTGAAACGTCTGTGCATTGGAAGATTGTCCAGTATCTTCTGTTGTGTGGAGCAGATATCAACGCTTCTGGAGAAGCAGGTGAATCCTGCCTTGCTTTGTCAGATAATTGTCCTGTCCTCAAAGTTCTACTGTCAGCTCCAGTGGACCACAGTGCACTTCCTTTAGTTATTGACTGGATACAGTCTTCCCCGATTCACGCCCCGAAACTGTCACTGGTTGCAAGAATGGTCAAATATCGACAAGTCGGGAGTGTGTATTTTTACCCTGAGGCATTAGACAAAGATAAGGGCTCACGCGGTTTGTTCTTTGCTGGAATCGTACAAGATGGCAGAGAGGTAGCTGTGAAGCGCATTGATAAATCAGGAATTCCACCCGATGAGGATCCGGAAAGCATTCTTGTACTATCAGTGCAATGTGTGCAGATTGTTCAGTATTACCTTTGCTTGGAAGAGGGAAACTTTCATTATTTAGCTTTTGAATTGATGGAAGGGAATCTCGAGCATTACCTTGATATGGCCAGTAGCGCAGGGAATTCCACCAAACTTTGCAAAGACTTATTAATGGGCTTGAAGTTTTTACAATCTCAAGGCATAGTTCATGGCAATATCAATCCAAGAACCGTGTTTTACCAAGCTAATCCAAGCTTGTGCCTTAAGATTGGAAACTGCAAGACAAGTAGCTCAAGAATAGGATGGGTTGCTACAGAAGTACTGAAAGATGGAACTTCCTTTTCCAAGCAGTCTGATATCTTTTCCTGTGGGCTCGTGCTTCACTATCTTCTGTCAGGCAAAAGACATCCATTCGCTCCTGCAGACTCCGCAACAAAAACACGACAGGAAATCCTCAGCGAAACACACAAAAATATTACGAATGGTAATATTGTAAAGATTGATGATTCCCTCACTCCTGAAGCTACTCATCTTGTACATCTGATGCTGGACAGTGATCCAAGCCAACGGCCCTCTGCAGGCGACGCGTTGGTTCATCCTTTCTTCTGGGATAACGAAACAAAGAAGAAGTTCCTTCATGCTGTAGGAAATGAGCCAGAGATTGCAATGAACAATAGACCACATCCTATGCTTGCGTTTGAGAGTGAACTACAGGGGCGATTCAATGTCATTGTATCCAGAGGTATAACATGGTATGATTCGCCACCATATGACAACATGTCGGCTACTTATGCTGGAATGAAAATAAAAAGATTTTACGACCACAAGACCGTTGCTGGATTAATTCGCTTCATTCGTAATGCCTACGAACACATTAATGAACAGCCAAAAAACATTCAAGAATTGTGGGAAGATGATTTTGTTCTAAATGATTATTTCCCAAAATTGGTTATCGAAGTTTACAAGGCTTTGACAACAAGCGAGTTCCATCAATTGCACAAGGATAGGGAAGGAATCAAGAAATTCTTTAGATTTCTGTAGATTTTTTAATGAACTTTATGGGGAAGGATAGATAGAAACTGAAACATTAGTCACGATCCCATATAACTATTATGTACTTTATCGCCCCATGTCATGCAAAGGATTTCCTCAGAAAATTAACATGCAACAGAACCTGGGGGGGCTATCATTTAAACCCATCCTTCCGGTTGGAGATTCGTTTCCTAATAGAGTAAAAAAGCGGGAAACTTTGACTAGAGACAAATGGGACATGCGTCTACTGAAAGAACGAAACGAGAGGGGAAAGTGAATTACCTTAATCGGTAACCAGCTTTCCGTGACTTTCTGTTCGGAATGAAAATTGTTTTCCAAACGGAATGTCCCGTTTTTGTTTTCGGGTAAATGGTAAGCACCCCTGATTGCGCATCTGTTCAGTCTGGATCTGAACAAAAAGACGGCCAAATTCCATGAGTGCCGGATTCATTCGCTTTTGGGTGGATTTCAGGCCCGTAGCAAGGCCTGGATATACGTGTGTGACCAAAAATATCACTTTGTCATTTTGCGGTTGTGTGACTGATTATGTTGGTGTTGATGTTATGTAAAAAACATTGGCCCCCAGCCCCTCCTCTTGCTACGGGACTGGATTCTTGATGTGAACACTTACAAGTAGAGAAGGGGACTATGGGGACAGCCCCAACCTAATATACTTTGATCACATTGTTATTTTTATATTAACTTGCATACTAAAAAGACTACTAAGCCCGTCAGAGAAAACTGCGCAAAAGGGCTACTTACCTCATTTGGGACCCTTCAGTTCAATTCTTAATTTTTCCAGAGTAACTAATTAAATAGCCATATTTTCAATCTATAATTTAATTCACTATTCATAGACTAGCATAGTGCAACAGCAGATCACACTCGTTTATATCAGATATCTTAAAGGCCACACCCCTTTAATGATACTTTATGTTTTGTATATAATCGATACCAGGATTAGTGTCTCCTAAACAGACGCTATTAGCGTCGTCACGCAACTTTCACTGCCCACAGTTGAGCGTTTCGTGACGACACCAATAGCGGCTGCGTAGGAGAATATACCAGCACGAAATCCTATCAAAGTTATATATTTATTTACGAGGGCGGATCCAGCCACAATTTAAGGGGGAGGGCTAATTGAGTTTCGTCCGTCAACACAACGGGAGACGATAAAAAAGCATCTAGTTCTTCAGTTCTTTTTTTGCTGAAGGGGAACTTCAACCCACCTTTGCTCCCCCCCCCCCCCCCCCCCCCCCCCCCCCCCCCTTTAAGTATCTCTAATTTTAAAGAAGAAGGAATTAATANTTCAGTTCTTTTTTTGCTGAAGGGGAACTTCAACCCCCCCTTTCCCCCCCCCCCCCCCCTCCCTGGATCCGCCCTTGATTTAAGTATCTCTAATTTTAAAGAAGAAGGAATTAATAGCCTTAGTTTCAGACAGGTATGGCCCCCTCTAAAAAGTGTCGTGGATGCGAGGCTACATGGAAAAATCACAATTTTTCTCGATGGAATTTGTGATATTTCTTTTGTGTTTCTAGGTTACCCTTGCGTTCAAAACAATTTTTAGAAGGGCTTATTGCTTTCTACTTGATATTACAACAATTATCCATGCTGCTCAAAGGGGCGTTTCCCATCCCCGTTTCTGTCAAGGGCTATTGCTGGCTTTCACTTGACGTCATTTCCTGACTCGTGCGGAATGTTCATCAGCTGAATCACAAGTTTTCAATAGAATTCTTTCTGACAGCACATGGTGGTCAGTGTTTGACCACTGTTGTAGCAGATAATATAATGAGATTCAATAACTTTTATCAGCTGAGTGAAAACCAGCAACGTATTGTTATTAATATAAACCATTGTCCTAAAAATCTGAAACACTGAGTTGAAAAACGAATTATAAGTAAATACCTCATGCAAGTCCTAAAGACTGAGTACTTTTAGTATATTATTTCCTATTTTACTTTTTTAGTTAATACAGTCAATGTCATTAACGTTGTCCACCGAAAAAAGACATTTACACATTTACATATTTAGACTAAAAGAAATACCACGTGTTTTCTCGAAGGTTCTGGCATAAAACAAATGCTGAAATACCATTCTCCATCTTAAATCCTCACTAAATGTTCGGGGCATTCTGGATTTTTGATTCGCGAGTTGAATTTTACATTTAAAGTTCAGGCTCACCTTAGTCTAAATTTGTAAATGTGTAAATGTCTTTTTTCGGTGGACAACGTTAACGACATTGTCGACTGTTTATAAATAAGTGGAAAAGCATAGTCGCGCGACAAATTTCGACCGCACTGACACTGCCAAATGACCAATCAGAACGCAAGGAATTATAACAAGTACTGTAATTTCGATGATTCTACACACGATACAAACAATGTTACATGCAAACATAATGTTTGCAGTGTTCAGAATGCCTTGTTGACCTCTATATTAAAAAAGGACCTTTATATCAGATATTAACAAKTAATTTCGATGATTCTACACACAATACAAACAATGTTACATGCAAACATAATGTTTGCAGTGTTCAGAATGCCTTGTTGACCTCTATATTAAAAAAGGACCTTTATATCAGATATTAACAAATAATTTCGAGGTCTCTACACATCAAATGATAGTGCTGATTTCAGTATGCCTAGTTGCATATTGACGTCTGCATTTAATAAACAATTTCGAAATATAACGACTAATAGGTTTGGATGTCATCCGTGGAAAAGCACTCGTACATGCAGCCACCAGGTCATTGAACAATGCTGTCTTCTCATACACTTCTAGAAAGACTCGAGGGCTTTGATCAACTAATGACGTTGCATCGTTGACGTCATTCTTTGCTATTCAATAGCCCTTCTATGTTTTAGCCTTTGAAATTACTTGTCTTTGAACTGAACTTACAGCATTCTCGTACGTGGTCTGCGAAAATAGATCAAGATGAAAGGGGTTAGTTTATTAGTGGTCATATTGATCGGTATTTCTCTCACTGCTTGTAAAGGAAAGGTAAGACTTGCTCACTAGTTTATCTTGCATACTGATGTTTAAGAAAACATTTTCTAGACTTTTTTTCGTTGCATAACATCTGAAATACTGCCAACACGCTTCCCTGCTATCAGAGTCTCCCTCGATGGCGATTCCTTACAGTGAAAATTCTCTGCCACGAATCGCCAAACGCGCATGTGTTTTTGTGAGAAATTAGTAGTTCAAGAAGTAAGATTTCGATGATATCCTAAATATTTGAGAGATATCTTGTCCAAGCGCTTGTCCGAGGCTATTGTGACAAATGTAATGAGACCAACAAACATTCTGTTTGACTTGCAAGCGGATCCAGGATGATAGAAATCCTGTGAGATGCTGTAAACACTTGTCCATAGAACTGCACGTGGATTATGAGGATTTATTCATCTTGGAAAGGTTACTACAAATGACTCCACTAGCCACACTAAATGAAGCTTTATGCGAGTAGACTATTATATTTCAAATATGCATTTTTTTGTTCGTAAAAAGGCCTGGTCCGAGGCAGGACAGCGGCTTTTTTGAAAACTCAGTGTCAAGACTTATACACTACTTATACGCCACTATAGGCCTATGATGACAAATCTGTCAGATTTTAAGCTTTAAGGACATTGCATGATTGGCAAAAGATCTCATCGTCAATTTTTCTTCAAATTTTGCTTGATGAAAGTACATTATGCTAGAATAACTGAAAATGAGCAAATAAAAATTTGAGTAACCGGATTCGTTCGTTCGTTTGTTCGTTCCGCGTTCGTTCGTTCGTTTAAATTGTATAAAGGTATAGGGCAACCTATAGCGCAAACCCCGGCCCTTTGTTTTTGTTGTCCCCTGAGGAAAGCGCAATTGAACGGAAAACCTATCCCTAGCACCAGGATTATCCTACAATCATGTAAATGGGACCTTATAAATACTGTACTGTTTATAGTCTCGAAAAGCACCAAAAAAGAATGCCAGTAGTCCTTTGACCACACACGTTCTGGACACTTCTGCCGGGATTCCCGCGAGACAGCTGCCAATCAAAGTCTTTTATGAAGTGGTACAAAATGGCGCCAGTACATGGAAACTTCTTGCTTCTAAGTAAGTTGTGTTCTATCTGTTAGACGAATAAGTGTTTCAGGGGTGAAAGGAGGTGAAGTAGAAGATCTTCCTTTCCTTATTAATTCTTTCATTTGTTATCTTCCCTTCTTCCTTCCCTCCTTTCTTCCCTTATTCCTTCCCTTCTTCCTTCCCGCTTTCCTTTCCTTTTTCCTCCCCACCTTCCTTCCCGCCTTCCTTCCCGCTTTCTTATATCATCCCTACCTGTAGCTCCCTTTATTCATTTATTTCATAAGTTCTTCCTTTCTGTTATTTGTTCAATTATTCGGTATATCATTTATTATCTATTGATTCTAGTGCAACAAATGATGACGGACGAGTCTCTAATCTGCTGACTCAGCAAAACTTCTTAGCCGGTCGCTATAGGATTAGGTTTGATACGGAAACCTACTCCAACTTGCGTGGTATTACGCAATACTTCTATCCATATGTTGAGGTAATCCTCTAAAAAGGTCCTGAATGAAGGTTTTTTTCCTTATTGTTTCTATAGCTGATAAAACTAGGAATTTATTATTTTGTTCTGGCGCCCGCAATACAATCTTAAATTTTTGCTGGATAGAACCAGGGGCGGATCCAAAAATTGGCAAGAAAGTGTTCAAAATGGAAAAAATGATCATATAGTGACGTCATCAATAATCCTGATCTGACCTATTTAACGATTTGTTCTTAGATTTATTTCTAGCTTTAATCTTATGCAAATTAATCTTGAGTTGACTAAAAATTAAAGAAACAGAACTAAAATGAAGACCTATATATGTAACAAAACAAAAACCAGGTGGATTGGGGAATGTGCGATGTACCTAGGGATCGACAGCCCCCTTGATCGATCCGCCCATGATAATCACTCTTTGAAAATTATCTTGGAAGCGAGGAAAGCGCTAAAGAAATGGGACGAATTCCATTCAAAATGAATGTGTTTTTTTAATAACTTTCCTGTTAGCCCCACAGCTAGCTTTATTTAAAGGGGTTGCAAGAGTGAGAGAAATTGGAGAACGTATAATGTCTCGCAAAAGCACGGGGAAACTCAACTTGTAACGACGTAACATTTTGGAATTTGTATTCGTAGTGAATTTGCTCACAAACTCTAAAATTCATTAAATGCATCAAAAGCTTATGTTCGAGCAAAATCCCAGTTTCTCTGCTGTGATAACATTCAGAGAGATTCGAATTCCATCTTAGTGGATTTATAAATGCATCTAATTAATATATTTCTAGTAAAGTAAACGTCATATTTTCCTGTTTACTGCGCATGCTTAACTACATGCAAGAGCATACGCAGGACACATAATTTTAGGGACTCATCATTTCTACGTTATTTTATTTGCCTCGGGCTACCTGAAGCCGTCGAGCGATGTCAATCAAAGCAAAGAAGCCCAAGCAATTAGGTGCTTTCTTACTCATAGGATTTACTAACGCGGCAGATAGTCATCTTTATTCTTGCAAGAAAATAAAGACCTTATATTTTAGCTTCCGTAAATTCATTCTCAAGCATTTGAATGCGAACCAGTACGAGTGGGAAACTCTATTGTTCCAGTTAATATGGCTGCCTATCGAGATTGTCAAGTGTAGTAACTATATTTGCATGTTTTCTTTTCCAGGTCTTTTTCATTATCAATGACCCTTCTCAGCACTATCATGTACCACTACTTCTTAGCCCATTTGGGTATTCCACTTACCGAGGAAGCTAGGCGATATATAGAGCAATCGATGTTGTGGAGTCAATCATGGCAATAGGGCAATAGTAACATGATGTGTTGCTACAGTTTTTCTTGACTCTCTTAAATAATGATTTTAGCGAAATAAAATGTATGGAAATACATTCTTTTTCTGGGGATTTTTTCTTAGGTTCCAAAAGGAGCAAGAGCGGCCAATAGACATCGTCTCGGGCGTAATATTTTCCCAGTGTCATTCCCTTGAGAATAAGATTCTTTGCTTGAGTTGTATCCATGTTCATGTGTCTTCTTGTGTGCAACCGAGCGCAAACTGTTAAACAAAGAAACGATACTCTAGGGAATGAAAAGTGGTCTGAAATGGGAAACATTGGGTCGGTGTCCACTGGTAGAACGAAGCTTGGGATTGGATAAAACAACAAAAACAAAGAAAGCATGGATTATGGTGAACAATGTGCATTATTCTACAAGTGAGCTGCGTTCTTTGTTTCATCTCACCATTCATTATTTGTTCATCCACTCCCAGGCTTCGTTCTGCCTGTTGTGTGTTACCCAAAACATTTCGCTCAAGCAGAGAAGGTCTATGTGTATGTAGTGTGCACTGCGCTATACCCCATCGTTAACACCGTTGAAACAACGCACTGCATTATGGAGTGGAAAGGATTGTTGAGAGGGCAACCGTACATTACGTACATCGACGATCGATAGTAAGCAGTGGACTTCAGATCAACTTCATAGCCGGAAGCTACCTTCATTCACCTAATTGCTATATTATTTATTAGTTTCCTCTTATCGAGGAAATACCTTTTCAATTACATGTCGCATTTCTTTAATTCATGTCGTTGCATGCAGCCACGAGTCCTACTTTGTGGTTTTTCTGGTAATGAAGAGGTTTCCGAGATTGTTTCGGTATAAGATGACTTCTCAATAGGTCAATTATTGTGCACGAAGTGTTATAACTCTGTCTCTCTCTTTCATGAAGGGACATTGTACTGGTTGTACAAACCAAGCTTAGGAATGCTGGTGTTTCCTTGCCTAAGGTCTACCTTTATATTGAAAACCTTGATATCGATATTCTAAGAAAACCTCTGGATTGATCAAAGTCAGGACACGACTAATTACAGACCGAATTGGAAGTACCTTGTTATGTATTAAGGAGAAGCGGAAAACCGGAGAACCCATAGAAAAAAACTCAAATCAAAAGGAGAGACACAGCAATTTCTACGATACTCGCATGTGATATTCCGAGTCCAGGAATCGAACTCGAGACCACACCACCGCTAAACCTCCTGGACTTGTAATAAAAGATAAATGCTAGATTATGCGTGACGTAGTTGGGACTATTCATGATTTCTGTTTCTTTCTATATTTGCATTAACGATATATACTTTACAATAACAAAATAGATGATAAATTAACAAGTTTCAACTAATAACGAAAGTAAAATATAGATAGTGAGAAAAATAATTATGAGGTGCTGGGGAGCTGAAGTAACAAACGTTTTCGAAGCCAGCTCCCCATCATTCACTTATAAATGACAACATTAGATATGATATACAGATATGTGAATTGCTTTAGTAAAATGAAAGAAATATACAGAAGCCAGCTCCCCATCATTCACTTATAAATGACAACATTAAATATGTTATACAGATATGTGAATTGCTTTAGTAAAATGAAAGAAATATACAGAAGCCAGCTCCCCATCATTCACTTATAAATGACAACATTAGATATGATATACAGATACGTGGATTGCTTTAGTAAAATGAAAGAGATATACAGAATTAGTCATATGAATCCAATGATTGTTGGCACAAATTCAACGACTGGTGTGAAGATTTTTGCTGGCAATTTTTTTTATCTAAATCGAATTTAGGAATTTTATCTGATAAAATTGTACACTGTAACAGGAAAAGGGTTTGTTGAGAACAATGCTATCGAAAACCCGACCAGATTTGGAGAGACTTCCTATGGCAAGCCCTGTGTCGGTTATGAAACGAATTGTCTGGAGTAAATGACGGGGAAATTCAAAGGAAACTCCAGAGACATCATTCGTGTAGAAATTTCCAGTTTCATGAGAGTAAGGATCATTTAATTTTAAAACAATGTTATCTTACGATAACAGATTTAGATAGCATCGAAGGGGAGGGGAGTTAACCTAGTACCCATCACCTCGGAAAGTGAAATCCTGGAATTTGTCCACGAGAAAGTAACTCTGAAACTAAAAGTCATCATATAAAGTATTGTATCGTTTCTTTATCGTTTTCATCGCAGAATTAAAAGTACTGTTTGATTGTATGCTTGCTAAATAAAATATATTTCTGTATAGAGGGAAACATTCACTACGCACACCTAGTATTTTAACAACTATCCGAGCGGGTAGATTAGAGGGTACCCTACTCCTACTGTAAACTCGGTAAACTCTATTCGCACTGACTAGCGCAAGCCTACGCAAGCAGAAACGATTCTTAGTAAATAAAAAAAATGCGAGCGCAAGAGAACGGGTGATTAATGTTTTACTTGCGTTGGCTTGCGGTCGTGTTTATGCTTGTGTCGGTTTGCGTCGCTAGTGAGAAAAGGCTTGAGAGTGCCTCGTAATATTTATCATGGCCAGCACACTGACCAAATTAAACAATGATTATGTCCTATAAACTTAGCTGAATTAATTTTCACGTGAGGAAAAATTAACGCGGTTAAGTTTGAAACACTTCCAAAGTTTAAGAAACCATATTAACTATATAACAAATTTCGAATTAACTAAAACATTTTAAAAACTTTTTATTAACCCCATGTAATAATTCTGCTTTACGACTATTTCTGGTATACATAGACCGCGAGCAGCTTGCTTCTTGAATCAGGGCCAAACCCCCGAGAACTAAGGGAGTCTGTCTCTAGTACAATCGTGGCATCAAACCCGTTAATTATAAATATATATCGAACAGTTTATATGTTTCTTTTCAAAATTATCTTCGATGCTAGCAGGGCTAACAGGAAAATACCAAAGAAATGAAACAAACCCCTTCGTGTGATTGCTTTTGTATTTTTCCTATGCCTCGCATTCAGAACAATCTCGAAACGGTTCTCTATCTATAGACCCCTTGCTGCATGTCGGAATGCAGCTCAATCTGGGGACAAAACAATAGGTTTCAATCTTCTTAGGGTATTGGAATTCTTTTTTTTTTTTTCCCCGCCAGATGAGCTGCTTTGACGTCACATGCAAGGGGTGTATATATCGTCACGTCAATTCTTCACCATCTTCATCACTACCTATGACTATCAATGTATCTCCGTCGGCCCATTATTTGTTGAGGATTAGCTTGAATGTATAAACATCCGGCGGACATTTTTACTTGTATGTCTAAATAACGATACGACGGTGTGGTAATATGCCACGTCCCTGTGGTCTATTAATGGAGGGGGATTAGCGAAGGAGGCCGAACAGATAAACTTCCGGAGGATCTCTCTGGTTAACTGAGGTTTTGTTAGCGGTAAGATTACAAATTCTCACATATTTTGTTAATGTTAGTGTCGCGCGCACAATATACGTAATTCACCGGAGAAACGTGGTTTGAACTGATGTGAACAACATTACGCCCACAAACCAAAACGGTCTCAAACCAGAAACACGTTATCGCTCACTGCAAGTCCTTGTCCCTCGGTCTAATTGCATACTACCAGAATCCTCTTCGAATATTATTTGTTCAAATCTTTTGATGGACACTGAATCAAACACAAGGCGACCAATTTTATGTTGTTCTGCGGTGACCAGCGAGTGACTAAAGCCTCTCATAACAATCAGTTATTCAAATTGGTTGCCATATTTCCATTCGGTGTATAGTCGCAAGATAATGTTGTTAATAAGGCTAAGAAAACAAATTTCTTAAAGGTTTCCTTTATTTAGTGGTATGAAGATTAATGTAATAATGGTGACTTAAAATTGACTTTGTAGAAGTTAAATTGTGTTGTGTAGTATTGATGGAGCGAGGAAAGGCGGCGTTATGAGAGTATGGTAATTGTAGACTGTACCATTCAGAGATCTCCCGTACGAAAAACGAGTCATATTCCCCTCTATGTCTTCTCTCTGGGGCGTCCTCTGAATTCACTGTTCATCTCCACTGATTTAGCGAGTGCGACTCGGCGCGCGCATATTTGACGTAACAGAACTGACCCCCAAACTAACGACTAACAACATTCGATATGAACACTTCGAATAGTAAAGGCTACTTTACTTTAGTATTAATCTAGAGATGGATCTTTAGGGGGTAAATCCCCAGAAGTAATACAATTAAAAGGGGTTCTAGGACTTTCCATAGTAATGCCCCCATTGAGTTTACGATTTCTGGTACACGTGGATTTTCGATTAGCAAGCTAAAATAGTCACGATAGAATACTACTAACAAATTCTTCAAAGCGTGTTAAGCGAGTCTCTACATATGCTCTTTACAATTACAACTTTTATTCTTATACAAATTCGACTAATCTAACTATCTATATAAAATTAATCACTTAGAATAATCGTACAATGTTGGTCTACTTCCCACTCCAAACATGGAGAAGAAGAAGAAGAAAGAGTGCAGAATGCACGTGAATAAAGATTGTTTGATGTGGTTTTCTGTCCCTTGCCAAGAGTTCTCTGGCTTTCCTTTCTTTAAGTCTTCTTTACGTATATAACTTAAAGAAACTGTGAGTTGTAGAAAGAAGAGAGCTAGAAGTCTACACTCAATAATCCATATTGTAACGAATAGGGCTAAAACTTTCCATGCAAGTAGAGTATCTGCTTATTCCCTTCCTTCCTTAATACCAAAGTAAAATAAACTTTGTTGAGGGGATGGCTACTAAACACAAAAGTACTTCTGTTTGCATGTTTGTAGTCACAGGCGGCACAACCCTTTTTCCACCCCTACCCCACCCACCCACGAATATAGCAGACATTACTGCACAAAATCAGGGACATTTAAAACTTTTTTAATAAATCAGTTTATATCATACAATTTGTTTTTACAGCGACTCAAAGTAGGCGAATATAGATTAATGAGTGGAAGATTTCTAATCCAAAGCTTCCTAGAGATTTTTGAGTGAGAATGACACGTGCAGAGGCGTGTAATGACATGGGTTGTCTAGCGCAATGTAATTTGCGATCGATGCGTGAGTTGAGTTGGTTTGTTTGATATGTTGTTCTCACCCTTGCCGAGAGTTTTTTTTAGAGTTCTCCGGATTTCCTTCCTCCGTAAAAATCAACATGTAATCTGAGTGTTGTAAATAATGGATGTAGTGGTAGTGCGCTGGGAGAGAACCTCACGGAAGAGCCCGGCTTCACGTGGAATGCTGACATAACTGCTATAGTAATGAATTGAAAGTGCAAACAATGCTCCACAATAGAATAAATAGTGTCCTGCCTACTTTTAATTGCTACGCAAGGTTGCATATTGAATAGGATATGTATCGAGGCACTGATCTCGATTTTAAGATAGTGTGCGTTCTTTTGGTGAGATAAAGACAGAAATTCGAGCCCGATCGCGCCGGTATTCGAAATCGCAAGATCCTTATCCGGATACAACCTCCTACATTGAAAAACCTGTAGTGATGAGAGCTATATGATTGAGTCGGCAGAATTCAGAAATTTGATCGATAAATTGACGAAATATAGTATGCCGGAACTAGATCTTTTAGGAACACACATACCCATGTACAAATGTCTTCAATTCTCGTTTACCAAAAAAAAAAATTTTTTTAACATGTTGCTGTTTAGGATATAGAAGGGTGGTCTGTTTTTAAACTGAATGATACAAAGGAAAGGAAATAGGAGGTAAAAAAAAAATAGCAGTTAGTTATAGCGCGAGTCAAGCTGAGACTACGTTTATTTATTACCAGAGAATCGAAACGCCACAAACTCTTTACTTCATAGGATAGGAGAAATATCGTTGATGGTCGGTACTCGCACTTCAAGTATTGAAATATTGAGGTATGAAATATTTCGCAACAATAAATCCTAATTTTAGTACCCTGGCTGCAACGTACCGCCGGGGATATCGTGTACCGCAAAGCGGCGGCCGAACCGTTTGATGGGTGGCCTGACTAATAACACTTGAAATATTTGATACACCCCAGACGTGATTACAACTTACAAGGTTACACCAATTATCAATTACTTATAAAGAAATCCAAATCAAATTCTAAAAATATTAAAAAATCATCGATAAAAATAATGATTATTAAAACATTGAAAAATTGTAGCAGGAGAAAAAGAGTAAATCTGCCGATAAACTCGTAGAGATGTCAATGGTTCGAAGCTAGGAATTATAAAGGTTGCCAAACGCCTCGCGGCTAACTGACCAAACTGCGTACTCTACGGATTAGATATCTACCGGGTTTTTTTTGCCAGACTTTCGGCCCGATTCGTCAAACGGTTTACGAGATCTAGAAAATGAATCGTATGATTAATCGCTTCCTGCATGACCTGAAAATGTTGGCTACTCAGAGGAGGGTGGTCAAGGCGCGTGGAGCATTGTGGGTTAAATGTTTCATAACGTTTCATTTGTGTCTGACCGTCGTTGTGTGAACAACTCCTGGCGAGAAAATATTATGAATGCCAAATCTGTCTCACCGGTTTGGTGTGGACTTTCTTGCAGTTGGTGATTTCCTAGTATCTATACTGTGTAGACTTACAATTTCTAAATACTTGTACAGTGAAGTCTCTGCCATTTATGTCGATAAAACTAGTTGGGGGCCAAGTTAGCTTCACTGACAACCCTTGCGAACGAAGGATTGTTTTGGTTCCTGACTGCCAAAAAATCCGAGAACTAAATGAGGAAAGCTGGCCTTTCACCATAAGAACTGTTATTTGCTGCAATATAGTCCTAAGTAGCGGAAGTTTAATTTGATAATTTTATTTAAGCGCCATTGATTAAGCATTAGAACATCGAGCATCTAAACAACCGATCGTTTGAAATCTTACCCGGCGACTAAGATGACAAACCTTGAACCGATATTTCTCTTTGAAAAAACATTCATTTCATTACCAACATTCATTTTTAATTATTTATTGTCAAGCTGAGGTTCTTATCATTGAAAGTTTTTTGTTTGGAATAATCATAAAGTTTCTTGTTGTTTGGAGTCAATATTGAAGTCTTAAGTCGAATGTTTATGGATTTTTTATGGTTTAGTATTTTTTCTCTTATATTTTGTATTTCCACGGACTCAAACAGGAAAGTTTTGACTATTTGTAACTTTGATATTGAAGATCAGACTGACTGCTTTATCGCCACTGACTGAATATTAGGGACATTTCTTGGTTGGACATTAGAAATTGTAACTGCAATTGTTCTAAGTTTCCAGAAAGAGAAACAATTCCTCAAAATTTTGAGACGGGACGCAGTGAACGAAAATGTAGACGAAGAAAGTAACAGCACACAAAGTAACGCATTTGAACAATGGCCGAGGATCGATGACAGTCTCAGATTCTAACAATTCTCAGTATCCTACCGATAAATTTTCCAATTAAATCAATAAAAAATCAATAAAATAAAATAGTAACAAAATTACGATTTCATGTCTTATCTGAAACGATTTAGTGGTGCTGTTTTCATGTGAATAACTGATAGAAGCGTTACGCGGGTAATTCCCGCCATCTTGACAAGATATGCTTGATAGGTACTACTACCATGCACGACATTCAGAATAACTCAGAAAAAGTTAGAGGTTCACCTCCATATTTTTGATCATTAGGGATTAAAGCTTCGAATATCTATAAATACAGACATGTTATCCATCGGAAAACCAGATGACAAGCGTTAAAGATGCACCATTCAGTGTCAGCGTAAGAAAGCGATGTCCATCGTAATGTTATTTATAAATTTGCATAGAAATATGTCTTATCTGGGAACGTTGTTGTACAGGAATTWCTGCCATTAATCCATCCGACAGTTAAGAAAGATGAGGTTATGATAAGTAATATGAGGAGAAAGTAATGATTATTTACGATGACTATGAAATTCTTGTGATATTTTTGTTGCCTGTGATCGTGATAGGTCGATTAGGTCACGTGCCAGTGATCAACCTCCTCCAGCACAACATAGTAAATCGATCAAACGAGCAAACTCTCAGATAACGATTAGCATCTGACGGGTCACGATCACTAAAGTTCAGTCAAGACAAGTTGCTAAGAACACTTAGCAATACTCATGGTAGAATGAATTTAACTATATTTCAACTAATAGTTTTCTTTTCTTTTCTTTTGGTTCTAACGCATGGCCGGCCAGCTCAACCAAGTACTCAACAGACCGGGCTCTCAGAGTCCCTCAAACGAGCAATAGTAAGTTTAAAAGTTCATTCATTCGGTTAGTAGATGTATAGATATGTTCTACCACTTCACTCTTGTAGATAAGATCTAGAGTAAACTAGACAGACTTGTCATCATTCGATGACCGGCTTTAGGGCACGTACGACTAATCGCCAAATCGTATTTTCTTATAGAATTATTTAACGAAGTATGGCTATCTAAAGCCTAAGAAGACTCCTAACACTGGAGGTGTGAAATCACAGAATCCTGACAAAATCCAATTTGGATTGCCTGAGAATTATTTAACCGACATTAATAATCTTTTTGACGAAGTTTTTACTGATAAAATCCAACGCGAGGAAAGATCGCTGGCAGGTTTTTCCCAAGACGAAATCGAAAAAGCCTTATTTAAACTACAGTCCTTTAGCCAAGTAAAATTGACCGGTCGATTAGATATTGACACAAAACAGATGATGAAAAAACCGCGCTGTGGGCTCAARGACATGGACGTTCACARMGACRAWYTCATGACGCAAATTGCACGAAAAATGAGTGTGAGAGTTCATAAACGAGTGAGACGTTACGTGCAGCAAGGCAGTAAATGGAACAAGTTCATTATCAAATGGAGTATTCCCACTAACAAATGGAGTACCAAGATGACGTCTGCTCTTGTCAAGTCTACGCTGGCAGCTGCTTTTAGATCTTGGGCAGAAGTGTCTCCTTTGGTCTTCCGATATGAGTCTAATTCAGCGTTGGCTGATATAACGATCCTATTTGCTCAAGGTTAGTTCTAAAGATATTATATTATGACATTAAAATAAATATATTATATTTCTGCGTTGCGCGCCTTACAAATACACTCATCTTCGTGTGTAGTACAGATTACTACAGTAGGTGGGTTTGTTTTTGTTGTGAAATTTAATTTGTGTTGTGTTGGAGCATGTTAATCAGGCTCACACCACGAGGTCCTACGGCCCGCCAGGTACGATACAACCACGCCACTTTCAAAGGTGTAATACTGAATGCCGAAAAGCATGCAATTCATTTCACAATATCCGTTAAAACCATGCGTTAAAATATAGTAAATTGATAAGATAAGAAAAAAATGCGCAACTTTCTTAACGATCATCATTATGGGGGAATAAAATGCATTCTTTCATTGCACTCATCCATTGAATTCCTGCGATATCTACTAGCTAGCGTAACCTTTGCCGTTATCGCAGCAGTTGCTTTGAAGCCAGCGCTCACGACTAAGCTCACTATATCGACGTCATCTCTAACTGGTACAGACTCTCCGCTCGGTGAAGGACCCTTAGCTTTGTCGGAATGTTTGTAAATCTTACACTACACATTCTAATTAACTAATTCAGTTAACTGTTTTCATAAAAATCTCTACAGATAATTTAGTATTTTATCAATTTTGAAGCATTTTGTATTGCATGTATTTTTCTGGAATGAATTTAACGAACTGTAATTAGGTTCCAAACACATAGTAAAACCAAAGCCAAAACCTTTAAATATCCGGCCATAAAATACACACATTTAACTAAAATCATGTGAAATTTTTATAGCTTAAAATGCCCGTGAAAGTTTGGTAAAGTTTGTTTACTTGAGCGGCATATTTTGCAGAAATATTTTGAACTGTTTCTGCAGTTTAATACTTTATATTTTGCTTTAAAATACCAGGAAAATAGCAACAGTAACAAAACTACGTGGCGTTTCTTTTTAAAGCGATGATACGAATTTCCAGTCGATTTATTATAAAAACTTAAAGGTGGGGCCAATTAAGGTAATCTAATTTGGCCGAAACTACGACCCCCACAATGTACATTTTACGGAATTTCACCGTTCATTTATTTTTTATTGCAACCGCGTTTATATATCCTGAATTGTACTGTAATTTTAGTATTGGTTGTTTACGAAGGTTTTCTTTCATAATATCATGCACATCATTCACAAATGCAGTGGATTCCTCAGGTTATTGGGCATAAAGTAATTATTGCTATTATGATTCCAATTCACGAAGTATCAAATATTGAAATCATTCAAGGAAGAGTTTATGATTTTAGGTCAAAGACTGATAAATGCATTGACCGTCAGTATTCTTGAAATATTTGATTGAAAAGGGGCTTAGAAGACTGGTGAAAGAAATTCGTTAACGGAAGGCCACAGATTTGTTAGCAGACTGAACTTATGAAGTGCTACAAGTGAAGTGCTACTGTTAGTATACAAGGAATATTTATTTCATTTCTTTTTCAAGAAGGTATGAGTAGAATTCAAACAATCTGTAGAATCCAACTTTATTTCTTAATTACACCTACTCCAAGAGCCAAAAAATATTTAGCAGCGAAAAATGAAAACGCACTTTTTTGCCAAAGAAAGGCCATCGAGCCGTCGAGGCTTTTCGCGAATCTCATTGGTCGCTTGATTAAATTTTCACGTGCTTGTAAAACCAAATACACTCAAGCCTTTTAACTTAACTTTTTCTAACCAATTCAAAAAGAAAAAAAACATCCAAATTTAAGGGCATTACCCATAGACAGAGAAAACATTTTAAGTAATCTTTTTTTCGAAACAAAAGTAAATTTTTTTCTCTGCCAAATTTGTATAATTTTTTTTTGCCAAAGAAGTTCATTTCCGCGCTAAGGCGCCGCGTTGTAAACTCTCACGAAAATGGCCGACAAAAGGCGGACGATTTTATTGTTTTTAACGTGATTTTTGACCGCAACATTTCCCTATTGCGGTTCATACGATTACAATTACGTCTGGACTTCATGCCAAGGGCTTGTTTCCAACATTATATTTTTACTATTGTATTGTTCTATATTAATCTCTGCGGTTTTGGCTCGTTGTCCGCCATTATCGCCAAAACCAAGATATTTCCTATTGTTTTAAACAGCAGTCATGGACGCCAAGAAAAACTAATATAGTCCGAACAATAGATTAGAGCTTTATGCCAACATTTATTAGCCAACAATTAACTTATAAGCCGCCATGACATGCTCAAATAGAATTCAAAATAGCTCATAACTAAACTTATAATAAAAAGTTTGTTTTTAAAATGGTTTAATTGGTGGCGGAGCCGTTTTCAATGACTTTTGTCTCAAATGGACTAGCAAGTTGCAGTCACTAACGACGTCCGCTTAAAAATCTTATTGTATTGTATTGTAATGAATTTAAGGATTCTTTAAAACTCAAGTACGAAATCCGGTCAATGCGAAAGCAGGATCTTTGTTTTACGTGGTGTTCTTTGATGAATGACATCAAAATCCGGTGTAACGTATAGAACTTCCCTCGCTATTCCTTGTATATCCGTATTATAAAGCTTTAAATTTTTGTCATATCCGAGACGGTTTTCCGGATTCTTACCAAAATCCGCTTTTATTAAGTTATCACTTATTGTATACCAGAAAAAATTATTCGAATAATGTCGGTATTTCTCGTAATCAAAACGAGAAACAGCCTGCGTTCCTTGGTGGTCAGCGCAATGCATGGTTAGCCGCACAGCGACATTTTCATCATGTTTTGTCCACACGAGATATTTTCCACCAACAACAACGATAAATACTATTGCAAAAAGTTTTTTGGCGAATATTTCTGAGGATAGTAATTTAGATAGGATTTCTGAGTAAACGCTGTTGTTTATCGAGCTGAAAACCTGGAACTAGGAAATATTGAGCTAGAAACAAAATGGCTAATACGGTCGGGCTGAGAGAAGCAAAATCACTTGCTATATTTTAACTATTTCTTATTCTTTAAAAAAAAATTTGATTCGATTGTTTTTATTTTTGCCATTGAAGACCAATGATAACAATTCTTGTAATATTTCTGGTATGATAAACGGATTTTAGATTCACTAATTTTCCAAGTGCCTTTGTGAACTTATTAGATTTCTTTGGTTTCAACAGGTTTATGTGATTTAATAACCCTACAACAACTAGTTATACTAATACTAAAGTGTTGATTTAACATTTGATAAATACACCTTGGACTGATTTGGCATATAAAAGTAGTCAGTAGTAGGAACTGTACTGAACCTGAAATTACTCCAAAAGTACTCAAGTATTCTGACGAGTATCTTTACAATCCCGAAAGAATTTACAAATAGATACCGCTAAAAGGAATGACATAAACTCTATTTAAGTACAATTGATTTTTCAGTTTCGAAAATATTAATTTTAGCTGTTTAAGTGAAAAAATGTCATATCTCAGTCGCAATGCCCCCTGGGATACTAGTGGGATCCTCCTCTGTGTTATTCCACTATTCAGGGACTCGTACCCAGTCCCTCACGATATGAAATCCCGCATTGACTTAAGATACTGCAAATTTTTTTTAGGATATCATGGTGACTTCAAAGCGTTTGATGGACCAGGAAACGAGCTTGCGCATGCGTATTATCCACAATACGGAGGTGACATCCATTTTGATGACGCAGAGCCCTGGACCCCAAGAACAAGCGATAGTACCCACCGGAGTCTGTTCAAGGTTGCTATTCACGAAATTGGCCACAGCCTTGGTTTGTATCACTCGTCTGCAGCAGGATCCATCATGAATCCTGTATATTCCACCCTGGGGGATAACCTAGGCGATGATGATATCAGTGGCATGCAAGCTATCTATGGTGAGTCTAGTTTGTTTTCTCTTACACAAGCATTTGAAWCATAGCTTCGCTTCCCAATCTTCGACAGAACGTTTTCGAATTCATACGTCACCACTGTCCTCTTTGATTACAGACTCATTTACTCAGGTTTAAGCAGCATTACAGTGTCAAAATATTCACAAATACCAACGATAAAATAAACATTAAGGCTAGCGCTGAGCAATTAAGAGCTCGAAACCAGCAGAGCAGTACGATGTGTTTTTAAACCCTCTCTCGATCCCTATCACTGGTGGATCCTAACTTTAGAATGGAGTAGAATGTTATGTTCTGATAATTTTTTCCTGGTATCGTGGCATGCACCAAGACGCATTTCGCCGTAAAGTCGCAACAAACATTTCCAAGCATCTGTATATAGAGATACAAATACTACTTCTGTGTAGTGCTAACACTACTAAAACCTACGATGGCCTCTATGATCGTTATATTTTTCGGTTTCCAAGAGAGAAGATTTTGATAGACCCCTTGCACTGAATCCCTACTTGAAGTTGAAAATACAATAAAACATTTCTATCCTCAAACGAGAGGAATTTTTGTTTTGACTCCCAAATTGGCAATTAGTAGTGCAAGGTGACTATATGTGTGGGGAAAATACCTTATCTTATAGTAAGTATAGTATCTTATAGTAACCATATCCACGCATTGCAATTGTCCAGAGGTTGTTTCTGGGTTCAATCTGTAAGTTAACCTTACCCTTACTTGGATCATCTCATAGTTTGTTACAGGGTGTCAATAAAAATGTATTTCACATCTCATCACTTCTTTATAAACGGCTTAACACACGACCCGTGAAAGCATAAATAGTCATTTGCAGTATCGG